>CBMN010037961.1:0-10021 GCA_000582825.1 Hordeum pubiflorum
CTTTAGTCCCGGTTGGGGAACCGGGACTAAAGGTCCTTCCCAACCGGGACTAATGGCATGTTTTCTACTAGTGCTTGCTATGGTGGTCACCTCTGCTATCTCCCATGAGCGCATCAAGTGATCAGTGTGCTGGATGGACCAGACTGGTCTTTCACCTTATAGAATTGGACATGTCTTTGATCATGCTAATACAGGTATGCCATGTTATTGATTTTCATTCAGTTAATTAGTGGAACTATAATTGTGTGTTATTCCTAGATGGTGATCACGAGGACATTGTTTTTCTTTACCTAAGAGTAGCCCTTTACATTTATAGTACAAGATGTCTATGTACCACAATGTTCTTTATGATAATTATATGTATTGCCAAGAAAATTCAGTCCATGTTCCATGCACTGAAGACACGTTGATGTCTCTACAGCCATAATTTTCATACACCGTTGAGATATTTGTGTGTAATGTTTTTTCTTCCATAAAGATACATGTTCTCCCTCGTGCTTGCTGCCTGTCGTCTTCATGATGTGAAAAATTACACAAAGATTTGGCCAACTGCTGCTAAGTTTGGGGAAATGGAAGCTAACTATTAATTGTGATTTTGATGCATTTTGTCAGTTTTTTAAACAGACCTACGTACCATTATGTGTTATTATGATGTCAGACGTCAAGTTGTAGTTTCTAGCAACTAACTGTGAATAGCATGTTATGATTTATGTAATCCTTTTGTACCTAATGCAAAATCTTTAAGGTATCATATTTTAGAATGACACTTTACAAACAGAAATATGTTTGGGCACTAGATTCAGTTGAATTATCACCATAGTTGTTATCCATGTGTCCTCACATGGGGACTACCTTGAGATTAGTTGCGGGAAATTTGAGTCCAATTTACTATTGGATATTCACATGTATTTCTTGGAGAAAAACTTATTTTGTCAGTAGAATCACTGCTATTAGTGTGTACTTTCCTTATGCACTCCTTCTCATCTAGAACTACTCAATTGCAAGTAAGCCTGCATTTATTGACTGTGATGTTACTTGCATTTTGGCCTGATTTAAGTTTATGTTAGTTGCTTATCTTTTTGTTCTTCAGATCATGTAGAGAATATGTCATTCATGTGTAATTGTTTTGGTAGGACATGTGGCTTAACCTTCAAATCACAGTTTTGTATTATGAATTGAGATCCATGTTAAATGCATTTGTTATTGATGGTAATTGTCAGATACTTATATAGGCGAAGATCTTTTCCGCTTATACTAAGAGTTGACTAATGGGCCTCCACATACATTTAAACCACATGTGGTTGACATCATAGTTAGCTTGCTACATGTTGGCACGACTGTTTTCTGTTTTTATATTGACCCAATGATCAACATATAATGTAGCACTAATGATTCTGAAGCATCATGTTCAGAACAATAGTATGTGCAGAGAGATGTCAAGAATCGAATATTGCATCCCTACTAATATTCTGGCATCTCGGTTGATATTGGCACATCTATTTCCTACTTATTTATGCATTGGAATAGTAATGGAATATTGGAATGCCTATATTAGTGAAAGATTTATGTACTGATAATTTTTCTTATTGTCGTTGCCTTAGTCTGACGAAAAGGAGGTTATCTCAAAGGACCGTGGGTTACTGTCCATCCAAGATTATGGAAGGTGTGTACTGTTTTGCTTCTAAATGTTTGGGATAATAGAAATCTGTATTAACTATTGATTATCTTTCACAAAGTTGCATGTTTTGTTCAGTTCATGGAGGAAAACAATCATTCTAGGGAAACCCATTTTGATATTATGTGGTGTGAGGAGTGCCTGTTTGTTAGGCCGAATGTTTGATAATATTATCATCGAGACATATATTTCATTGTTCCTCATCATGAGGGTGAGCTTGAGCAAAACATATATTGTGAGTGGCTGAATCTATATTGTCTACTCATTGTATATTGATTTATAGCAAAATTATAAGAATTGATAAATGTATATCAGATCGACCAAAAAATAGATTTCAAATAGTACATGAATTTTTCTTAGTTTATGTCTCTTAGTTTATGTCTGAATGGTTTGGGCATGATACTTGTTTTTTTTATGTTTTATGGGTTTCATGAAGTAGCTCAGTTTACTTATTTTAGTTGTGAGTTTACCAGTGACACAAATAAGAACAGAAAACATATTTTACAACCAGTGACACAAATAAGAACAGAAAACATATTTTACAATGATAACAAAATATTCGGGCGTGGCAAAGCGCGCCTTTTTTTTCTAGTGTATAGTATAAAAGAAATGAATGAGAGAGCTTTGAGAAATTGTTGATCCGGTGAAAATTGGGCGACCCAATTTCAACTAGAGACCAAAATTAGTAAGCTTAGTGTTATAGAGGATGCTTATTTTTTAAAGCTAACTATACGTGCAATAACTTGTCTTGCATTTTCTGGACGGTGAGAGTGCTCGAGAAATGGTAGGCATGCTCCATTTTATTTCATGTTGTTAATAAGTACATGCGCATGTGCGTTAGTGATGAGTTTTTATTTCATGTTGTTAATAAGTACATGCGCATGTGCGTTAGTGATGAGTTTGAGAATGGATGGTATAAGGAGGAATGGTCGCCGCCAAATCGCCAACCCTCGTTGAGATCAACCGGGACGTTTGAGGGCATGATCTTGATTTCGAAGTCGGTCAACGCAACCGCGTGGAAATTCAATACTGATCCGAAGCATAGATACTCCAGTTATCTGGACAGCATAAAAACGTGGAGATTCAACAAGTGTCTTCAGGCTCTTGCATCTCCTACCAAAAG
Source organism: Hordeum pubiflorum (assembly GCA_000582825.1). Taxonomy (NCBI): domain Eukaryota; kingdom Viridiplantae; phylum Streptophyta; class Magnoliopsida; order Poales; family Poaceae; genus Hordeum; species Hordeum pubiflorum. The sequence continues at coordinate 2,799 of CBMN010037961.1, forward strand.
AGCAGCATTACAAAAAATGTTTCTGTAATCCTGTATGAATCTCCATGGCCTGCATAAGCATAAAAAGTCCCACATTGTCACCCGGCAAAAAAAAGAGAGGAAAAATTAGTAGTACCGCATGACAGTCTTACTAGCACAAATGTCAGATGAGCCTGAACGATAGTAGGAGTAGACTGAGCGCTGGCTGCCGCCTCTGCATGTAGAGGGATGATTAATTAAGGCGGCAGCTAATGGCATGGTTAATTAAGGCGCCAACCAATGGGACTAGAGCGCCGCCGCCGTGCCCAACCAACGGACGGCCTCGCGTGGGGCCCCGCCGTCATCAACCACACCACAGCACAGCAAAGCTTCTCCCCAAAACTTTCAAACCGCGGTCCTCCGCCCACCACCACAACCCAGCAGCTCGCGGTCCGCCGCCGCCGCCGCCGCTAGCTCGCTCCGGCAGTCGCCACTCCCCGGCCCGGCCCAGCCGTCGCGTTGGCCTCCACGGCCGCCTCCTCGCTCAGGTGCGTCCTCGTCGATTTCCGGCGAAAACCCTAGCCTCCCCCGCCCCATCGCCGTAGCACGGCCGCCGAGCGCCGCGATTGCTGGTCGCTCGCTGGAGTTCACTAGCAACACGCCAACCGCTCAATCGATTGCCGTATTGCCTTCTATTTCCTCTTCGGTTCCGAGTTCTGACGATTTTTCGTGCCGCGCACAGGATGGCGAGGGAGCTCGGCGGAGCTCTCTGCCGCACCCCGGCGAGGGCTCCCGCGTCCGGATTCGGGAGCGACGAGAACGCGCGTCCTGGCGGAGCTTCGACTCCCGCCCCAGCGGAGCCCGGCGCGGCCTCCCGCCCCCCCCTCCGCGCTATCCAGCCACCGGGGCAGCCCCGGCGGCCGGTGCCGACGCCCAAGAAGGGTCTGGGGGTCAGGGCAGCGGGCAAGACGCCGGTGAGGGTCGGCGCGGTGACCACTCCCCTTCGCCCGACCAAGATCCTGGGGAAGCCGAAGCCGGTGCTGAGGTTGGGGTTCTCGACGACGGGGGCCACTTCTGCGCAGGTCCAACGTTCCAAGGTCCGAGACTCCATCTCGCGCTGGGAGGAGAATCGCACTGTGCAGGTGAAATACATCTACTGCCATTACCCCTGTTCCTCTTTTTTAAGGTTATTATAAACCGAGGCTGCTCACTGTTTTCAATTCATATATGACATTTAACACTCTTTGAAAGATTACAGAACATCCTATCCTAGAGATAAATAGAAGACAGTGTAACTTGTAGGATTGGGCTATTGCAAAGCTAGAACCAAACATTCCAACAGATTGCATGCACCTCCCTCGTCCTTCATATTAATCAAATTGTTATCCTTCTTTTCTATCACTATCCTTGTGTTTTATTGTGCCTCCAATGCCTTCTAAGTTTGATTTTGCACCTAGAGATGCCACATTGCACTGCCAAGTCTGAAAGCAGAGCAACCCGATAACTTCTAATATACGCAATAGCTTCCAAATTTTTATGTGCTCATCCGTTGTGGTGGTGATGAAAATAACAAAAATCTTAACGTTATGCTATTTGACTTTGTGGACAGAATGTTTCGTCAACATTGCAGCAAGATGACTCTCATGCACCTGCAAAGGAACAAAACAACTCAGAAGATACATTGAGCCTGCAGCTGGAGTTGGCCATAACGAAAACAATTCTTCTGGAGGAGATAAAAGCCGAGCAGAAGCTGACGTCAGGGCAACTGCTTTAGGAGATGAGCTGAAAGCAGCGAATCAACGTACCCTTGAAGCTTGCAGGCAGAAGGAAGCCAAAGAAAAGGAACTAAAAGACACAATATCTGTTTTGGATGTTGTTGAATCGGAGCAGATTAGTTTGATAAAGGAAATAAAGGAGCTGAAGAAGAACAATTTCCAAAGCCTAGTATTTCGTAAGAAGAGGGATGTGGAAACCCCGATGTTAAAGACTGAGCTTGAGCAAGAAAGGGATGAAGTCCATAGGCAGGCTATGGGTGAAACGTATGAGGTGATTATATCCTTAGATAAACAGGTGTTGTCACTGCAACAGGAGCTAGATGCCTGTAACAAAAAAGAGTTATTGGCCACCAAACAAAGCCTTGTTTTGATGGATCAATCCACCGAAATTCTTGTGCAGAAGGAAGTTCTTGAACAATACTTTGTTTCATTATTGAGTGGGATGGAAGAAGAGACTCGTCAGCTCGAGTCCAAACTAGACCAGTCAAATAGATTCTATGAAGGCAGAATTAAAGAATTGGAGATAAAGATGCAAGAAATGGATTATCAGGCTGGATCATTACTTATTTCATGGAATAAAGAAAAAGAGGTAACCCTTTGAAAGGCAATTAGGCTTACCTCATCGGAGTTTTTGTCTTTTCATATAGATTTTTTTTTCTTTGAACAACAAATTATGGTAGTGGCATTCTTTGCGAACCAACTATTAGTTAGGATGCAAGCATGTTTTAGTTGTTCTGACTTCCAGTCATTCTCATTATGAGATAGTGAATTAGTGATGCTTTGCAACATGTTCATTTCTTCTTAGCTAAGGCATACTATTAGTTTGGATAGCTTTGAGGTTGTTAGTTCGATGATCTCACGCAATTTTCTATATTGTTTATAAAGGTCTCACACACAAAATTATGTAAATATTCTTCTTGATGAGTGATTTTGCTTTTTATCCTTTTTTGGGTTCATGGTAGATTAAAAATGCCAAATGCCATACTTATATGATTATATCAATATTATATGTTGCATTATGGGAGTTCTTTAAATTTACGCATGAGAATATCTTTACAGCATATCAATAAATACATTCAGATTTTAGTATTTGTCCAAGAAGGCCCTACAAACAGCCGTGATTAGGCATGGACGAAATATCTATGATTGTTATAACCCTTCCATTTATAATTAATATTATTTTGTAGATATCAGAGGAAAGGAAGGCATTTGCCGAAGAGAAAGATAAAGTAAACAAGCTATTGGAGATGTCTAATGAGGATGCCGAAATTACTGTGTGTTCATTGGAAGAAAAGGTAAGTTTGCCACTGCTGGTATGTTAATAGTTTGATTGGTCACTTATTTTTCTTTCTCATCACTGATTTTTTTTCATTTCTCCTAAGGTGAAATTACTCGAGGAAGAAGCAGAACAACACAGAAGGCAGCAGGAAAAACTAGAAGTGGAGCTGCAGAATGCCAGGCAACAATTGCTACCATCCTCTACGGAAGCAAAGAGCTCCCCGGAAGACAGAATGGTTGATTCACCTGACCCAACCAGGTTTGCTTTCTGTTACCATGCATCTATGTTTGCAGCTGTAAGGGCAACTACATAACACTCACCTTGATCTCTTGCAGGCACCCGAGTAATATAAACAATGGGGTACTGTGTTCTCAGGAGAGTAGAATTCGAAAGGAGGCTTTTGAATCAGTGGTAATGATGTCATTCTGTGTAGAGCAAATGCAAGGAAGCTATGCAAGCTCATTTAGTGATATATTCAAAGAAGCTGCAGATGATTCTCTTCCTGCTTCATACTCTCTTCCACACATTACAAGCCAAATAAAGCCGAATCCAAATGCAGTTGAGGAGGCAGTCGAGCTAGACACTATAGTTGTTGAGTCAACTCCTCTAGTGGAACACCAAGAGGAGCCTGGTAAGCCTTCTTCAGATGAGTGCATGCAGGAGGCCGACCCATCAGATCTAGAGATGGCAAAGGCACATTCATTAGAAAAGGATTTCTGGTCAGAGAGCTCGGAGTTTGATTCGGAAGAGCAAGTGCCACCTCCAGCTGTGGAGTCAGTGATTGAAGTTCTGATGGAGAATGAGTTGCCTCCAGTTCCTCTAGTGCGTCCCAGTGATCCAGTGGAGTACAATCTAGCCCCTTCTGCTGAGCTGAAGAGGCTCAGAAGCAGGAACCACTATGAGGGGCATAGGACAGCAACAGACAGGAGATTCTGGTCCATTGAGCAGCAGGACTTGTACAACTACATATACAGGGGGGCAAGCCGTTTGAAATGAAGTGGATAGACTGGGACTACATTGATAGCATAGATGAATTTTCTGGTGTCAGACAGAGATGTGCCCATGTGGGGCTTGAGCAGATCATGGGATACCATTGTGATTGGGACAACGAACTCATTTGGCAGTTTTACTCTACAGTTCATATCAGCGACGACAATAGCTCTATTACTTGGATGGCAGATGGCAGGAGAATCACTACCAACAAGAGATCATGGGAGGAGGGATTTGGCATTCCTCCCAGTGTTCACACTGCAATAATTCACTCAGAGTTTTTGCTTCATGATGATGACAAGAGGATCATGTACACAGCTGCAGAATACACATTAGGCCTAACCAGGGGCCTCTCTCCATTGGCTAGCATAGCCAATAAGATTATCAAGACAACCATCTATCCCAAGTCTCCAAGTACAGTTCACGGACATGACTGGAACCTCGTACGTCATATTGTGGAGCAGAATCCATTCGACATCATTGCTTTGATCTTCAGGGAGATTGAGTTGCTTATTTCGAAGCCCAAGCCCTCTAAGCTCTTGTATGCACCATACATCATGGGGATGATTATGCGAGCTTTTGAATATGATGGGCCTAGAGAAACCAGGCACCCTTCCTACAGGCCCAAACCGGCACCTGCAGTAGCTGCGCCTTCAGAGCCACCACCTTCAGCATTTCAGCCGGAGGTAGAGGCCCATGTTGAGGCAGATGACCACATCCAGTTCGAGGAAGCTGGACACTGGCCCCAAGGAGAGGCAGTGCAGCATACTGATGGCTCTTCGTCGTCTCAGATCCCAGCTCCATGCTCCTCACCGCCTCCGGCTCCAGCAGCTTTTTCCTGAGCAGGCCAGCATGATGCACGCCGGCCTCCGGTGCTTCAGCTCAGCCAGCTGTTTTGGGGCCAAGTTCTTTTAGTCACTTTATTAGTTGGTAGCAAAGGGAGAAGTGATGGGTTTATGTGCTGTCCTTGATGTCTATCATGCACTCGTATTCTGGTTATTTTGTATCTATATATCTTGGACCTGTTCGCCTTGTTCTTGGGAAGAACCGAAGGTTCATTTGCACCATGTATATTCTTCTAGCAAGAAAGAACTTGTTGAAGGGCTTATCGAGACTTGAGAACTCAGTACTATGATAGGCATCTGTGTGCTGACTGTCTTGTGTGCACTTAGTCAAGGCGCTTGGGTCTTCTAAATACTATATGTATGATTCTGCAGCTTTTGATCTTCTTTTATTTTGAGTTTGGTTAATGTGTTCACAGTCTAGTACCAGAGATGAACAAGCTCCTATTCACCAACAGCAACTTGAGGTATTGGCTATTGATTGTGGCTCAGGCTTCACTTTTTTAGTTGTGCTCCTGTCCTGTACATAAATAATGTTCATGTGTCCATACTCGAGAAAAATGTGTCCCGTTGCAACTAATGATTCTGAAAACCGCAGTCTGATTCAGGAAGACCCATTTTCCGAAGGTAAAACTCAAAGCGTGATCTTTCAAATTTTGATATGGTTTGGCTCCTTGTTCTGAACATTCAGAGCTTCGGCAATTCTCACATCAAACTTGTGATGCAGAAGAATGGTCCAGGATACAATGGTTGGCCGCCTGGCTAGTGAGGGGTGCTAGCTGTGGGATGGGCTACATGGTGGTGAGCATCAACTACTCGCGAAAATGCTTGCGTGGGACAAGATCCGGCTTGCAGGGCATGTGTTGGTTCAACTTTGCTTCTGGGCTTCAGAAATCTTCGCTGGGCGCTATCAGGTGGTGTTTGGTGCCTGATCTCATCTGGTTTTGAGTTTGTGCTGGACGTGCAGCTTGTGTAGTTAGTAATAAATACCTCCTTATTTGGTCTTTGAGTTTCAAACCGGTTGCTGGAGTTGGTGGAATCTGGATAAATTTCCTCATGATATTTCTTGTGTCCCCCCTCACTTATTTCATGCTTGGAGAGCTGTCTCTCTCATTAGCTGTGACCACGGCTGGGTTTTTCATTTTCGAAGGTTGAGGCAGCCACATAGCACATTGAAGTACACTTTCAGGAAGCTGCCTTTTGATTTTCCACATGATGTATACCTGTTTTGTAATCTCATATTCTTAAATCTGTACCTTAATATTTCGGCTTCAACAAACACAAATTTCCAGTACTTCTGTTAACAAACTGATGGCGCTTAGAGCGCCATATATTCATCCAGATGCAATGTACATGAGTGATCACAGAATGCTGAATATTCATCTGTGAAATGCAATGAAGGAATTTACTTGCATCCTAGAGTGAGCATAATTCTTGTCTTGCAGCTAAAGATGGGCAGAGCTGCAGAGTTCTGGTTGATCGCCTCTTGAGCACTCGAGTGTGCCTCTGTACTGGAGTTCCTGGAATAAGTAAGACCAAGCAAGGCTGGGGCTTTGATTGATTCAGTTCAATCACAGAAATCTGCCAGGTGTGCTCTAATTTTCCTTTGTCCAGGACTTTCTTGGAGACCTGCCTGCTGCTGCCTTCGCCAGAGTGGTATCATCTGTAAGAAATTTGGCATCTTGTAAGTGCATTTGGTTTGCTATGGTACCATCAAGCTTCTGTGCTTGAGCTTCCGCCAAATTCTTGTCCTAAGGCCGAGCTCTGCAGATTCCAATCCATATGCGTTGATGAGCTTGAGTGTTTCCTTCCATGTTGCATCTGTGTAGACCTTGTTTCCTACCAATCAAATGTCCTCCTTGTTCTTTTTTTTTTTGCCGGTGATCCTTGCATGACTCCTGTTTTCTTTCGTCTTTTCCCTGTTGTTCAGACATATTGTCAAGCAATAATCGACTGCTTATGGCTTGTGCTTCGTAGTAAACCTGCAGCAGCCAGTCATTCCTTGATTTCCAGAACTAGCTAGCCGCATGATTATTTCAGTTATTCAGTGCGAGAAATGACTAAAATAATCTGATCTTAAACACCAAGGGTTAACAAATAAGTTCCAGAACAGAACAACGAGCTATTTCATTTCTGAATAAGCCAGCTCCAGGGAGGGATGGTTCACTATTAATAGTTTTTTTTCCTTTGAATTGGTTGGCTGCGCTGGCTATTAACATGGTTTCTTCCACTGCTATACTATATGGGGGCTTTGGAATCGCCATGATAATTAATCTGGTGTTTGACAAAGATCAGTAGATCAATGTTAATTCTCTGTTTTTCAGGGGGAAGGAGATTGCTGCACAAGGAGTCGTCACTGAAGGTACTGGAAGGCCATGG
>CBMN010037963.1:0-16488 GCA_000582825.1 Hordeum pubiflorum
AAACTACTAAGAGAGAAATATGCCCTAACACAGGTACAACCAATAAAGACCAGACCTTGGGTTTTCAGCCTGGGAATCGAGACTCGGTACTCGAGGAGCACCACCAAAAATGCAGTCCTCCACTGCCGCCGAGGCCGCTTAAACAAGTCTCCATACATCTGGCACACAAACTTCATTGCATATAATATATCCTTCCACTAAAGCTTCAAGACCTCCAATTGCAGCCGTCGTGACTTTCCCCAACTCTATTAACGCTATGGAAATCTTGACTTAGACATGTCCCATGAGACTGATAAGAGAGCAAAGCTTCGTGTCGCGCCCTCCAAATGTTGTGTCTGGCTGATAATAAGAGCGCGCGCGACAGGAGCTTTTTCGATCTAGATATCCAGGGCGACATACGCTAATCCGATCTCTGACTGGGAAGACTGGAACTCGTCAGCTATCAGATTTAAGATTTAAGAGGTCAATATCCGAGAGAAAGATGACTTGGCGGAAGAAGAATGCTAGGGCCAAGATCCGACAAAACCATATCGGGGCAAGCCACCACCAAGGACGGAAGCTCCGCCACGACCTAGCCCACCGCCGGACGGGCCCTCGACTGAGCCGTTCGCTAGCAAGAGAAGGCCTGGCTGCCGGCCAGCAGGAGCCCTGCCAGCCACCGGTGTGCCTCGCATGCCTGCCATGGCCCAGATCTGACGAAGTCGGCTAGAACCAGACGCGGCCGCCACCGCCCAGTGTCGCCCATCCGCGGCACGCGGCCGAGCCACTGCCGACGAGCCACCATGCCGGAGTGCACGGCCATGCCGGAGTGCAGCCGTGCAGTGATGCCCCGCAGCAGCACCACCTCCAGATTCGTCGTACCCGGCCACAACGAGCTGTCGCACGAGGAGACGAAGGAGACCTGCCCGCTGCCGGCGTTGGCCGGGCTTTGCCCGGTCGCGTACCATGGTGGCGGCGAGGAAGGTGAGGGAGAGAGAGGGGCCGGCGGCGATGATGCGAGGCGCCTCCCGACCGCCTCGCAGGGGTGGCTCGGGAGGGTGAAATCTGAAATTTTTGGGAGCCTGGAGTCTCCGTCACGTACAGCCTGATGATTATTTCTGAGTTATGCCCTTGTAGGAAGTATTAATAGTTTCAAGTAACATATATTTCTCATTCATACTGTTGAGAAAGCTGCACCCATGTCTACGTCATTGGGGTACCCATTTAAATTGTTTAATAATGATGCTAATATGGTATTAGTATGTTACTGTTTAATCCATGGTTTCATGCTGATCTAACACAACGGTTATTTGCAACCCAGGCAGATCTGCGACGAGCTGACCTGGTTGTTCGACGACGTGCCATGGAGGATGCTTTCATGGCTTTAAAGGTAGCTTAATTAAGTGTTTATATAGCTCCAGTGTCTTTAAATCCTGTGGGTTTCATCAAACAGTGACGTTTAATATCAGAATATTTGGATAAATCCATCAGTGCCCACTAGAACCTCCAAGCACTTGCTAATTTTGCTCATTAATAATTATCAGAGGTACTAATGACAGTATATACTGAAAAATCACAATTAGCTAATGCAACATCGAATGACATATCTAACATAGTTACAACTTACAAGTTAAATAAAGTGTAATTGGTAACGGATTATTATACACTAAGCCTGCATTCAGGACAAAAAAATTAGAATGAAATAACACTTAATCAGTTATCTTTAGTTTTGCAAACAGGCTGTATTATTTCTCGGTCTTTGCTTATGCAAATTACAGTTTTTACTGAATCAATTAATATGGCATTCTAACGTATCTTACTATTGAGGGAATAGCTAAAATCTTACGTGGGGTCCCTCCCAAGTCTTACATAGCAATCCACGTGGCCAGAGAACAAAAAAGAAAAGCAGCAACACAAGTCGGGGAGGTCAATGAAAGTCCAAGCTGTAAACCTGGATGGCTCTCGACCAAAGTGATAATCAATCTCGATGTGCTTCGTTCGAGCATGAAACACTGGGTTAGAGGATAAATATGTAGTACCAATATTGTCACACAATAAAACAGGAGAAGAGACTTGCTGAACACTAAGCTCGTTCAATAGTGCTTCTACCCAGATCAGCTCAGCAGTGGCATCGGCAACAACCTTATATTCAGATTCGATACTCAAACGAGAGACAGTGGACTGCTTCTTGGCCTGCCAAGCGATCAAGTTAGGTCCATAAAAGAGAGCATACCCCGCGGTTGTTCGCCGATCATCGAGGCTCCCAGCCCAATCTGCATCAGAGTAGGCCGACAATGCACTAGATGCAGATGGTTGAATAAGGAGACCATGTGCAACAGTACCATGAACAAACTGAAGGATACGTTTCACCACGGACCAGTGAGAGCTGCGAGGAGCATGAAGGTACTGACACACTCGATTAACCGCAAAAGAAAGGTCAGGACGAGTAAGTGTCAAATACTGAAGGCCACCAACTAGACTGCGGTATAGAGTAGCATCATTATCACTTAAGGAATCCCCATCAGTAGCACAAAGACGATCGCTGGAGGACATTGGAGTTGTTGCTGACTTACACTTGAGCATACCAGCACGACCAAGGAGATCAAGTACATATTTGCGCTGAGTAAGTGACAAGCCTTGCTTGAGACTAGCAACCTCAACACCAAGAAAATAATGAAGAACCCCCAAGTCCTTGATAGCATACTGCTAACGAAGTCCAGACACCAACCGATCAACTGCCGACGAAGAGGAACTGATCACAATAATGTCATCAACATAGAGCAATAAGTACATCGTGAGTTCTTGTCAGTGAAAGATAAACAACGAAGTGTCATCCATGGAGGCAACAAAACCATGAGCATTAAGAGCAGAGCCAAGTCGATGATGCCATGCACGGGGCGCCTTTTGAGACCATAGAGAGCTTTATCAAGCCGACATAGATGATGTGGGTGCTATGGATCCTCAAACCCTGGAGGTTGACGCATGAACGCCTCTTCTTCAAGAAAGCCATGGAGAAACGCATTTTGAACATCAAGCTGCCGCAAAAACCATCCTCGACTCACAACAAGTGACAGAAGGAGCCGAATAGTTATTGGTTTAACCACCGGACTAAATGTATCCTCATAATCAAGTCCATATCTCTGCTTGAACCCCTTGGCAACCAAACGTGCTTTATACCGCTCAATACAACCATCAGAGTGACGTTTAACTTTGAACACCCATTTGGAATCAATAATATTTACCTCGGGAACAGGAGGGACAAGCCACCAAGTGTTGTTCTTGAGGAGAGCATCAAACTCTTGTTCCATAGCTGCACGCCAATGGGGAATACCAAGAGCTGCATGAAAATGTCGAGGCTCGGCTGTAGGATCAGCAGTAGAGAGAGCAATGCACGCGGCGAGCCATGCAACTGTACCATCCATACGCTGTTTGGGCTGTTGAATCCCGTGCATAGAGCGCGTAACAGGCCATAGAGGAGTCGGTGCAGAGGCGGGTGCAGGGCTCGAAGATGAGCCACCAATTGAGCCAGCTAGAGGGCCAGCCGAGGAGTCATGCACTGTAGACGTGGACGGAGGAGCCGACACGGACAAAGCCGATTGAGGTACCACCGGCTCAGATGAAGCCATGGAACCATCGTCGTGTTTTGTGCTGCCATGCACGCCGACCTGATCGACGTGAGCATCAACAAGGAGTTCAAGATCCTCGTTCAGTACCTGCACCATGATTAGGAAGCAGCAAAGGCGTATGCGCAAAATCATCAAATTGGTTAGCTGTAGGAGATGGGTGTGACGAGGATGGTGGTAGATCCTAAGAAGATGCATTGGAGAATGGAAACACATTTTCATCAAACACAACATCCCTATTGATGTAAACACGGTTCGATGGAATATGAAGGCACTTGTAGCCCTTGTGAAGAGAGCTATAGCCAAGGATCACACACTTCTTCGGTCGAAACTGAAGTTTGTGATTATTATATGGACGAAGGTTAGGCCGACACGCACAACCGAACACCTTGAAGAAGGTATAGTCAGGAACTTCTCCAAACAAACGCTCAAGTGGGGTTTGCATGGCAATAACTCGAGTAGGCATACCGTTGATGAGAAAACACGCCGTAAAGAAGGCATCACTCCAATATGAAAAAGGAACTGAAGCATGGAATAATAATGTGAGGCCAGTTTCTACAACATGACGGTGCTTGCGCTCGGTAGTGCCATTTTGCTTGTGAGTATGTGGACAAGAAACATGATGCATAATGCCCAACTTGTCAAAGAATGAATTTAATTTGAGGTATTCACCGCCCGAGTCAGATTGAACACGAAGAATTTTTCGATCAAGGAGATGTTCAACATGATTTGGAACTTAAGAAATATATCAAACACATCACATTTACACTTAAGCAAATAGAACCATGTAAAACGACTATAATCGTCAACAAAACTGACATAAAAATTGTGTCCACTAACAGAGGTTTGGGTAGGGCCCCATACATCAGAATGAATAAGTTCCAATGGAGCATGTGTGACATGAGGAGAAAGAGAAAAAGGTAACTGATGACTCTTTCCTTGTTGACATGCATCAGACAACATATAATTTATTTGAGACTGAGGGAAGCTCATGACCACACAAAATATGTCGCACCACTTGTGATGACAGATGACCAAAACGAGCGTGCCACTGGGCAGACGACGCACGGAGACTGCTGAAGACTTGCTTTATTATGGGTGCATCAAGCTTGTAGAGACCATCACGATAGCGACCCCTAAGAAGAAGCTCCCGGGTGGCGAGATCCTTAACAAAGAAAAAACAAGGATGAAATTCAACAAGGACACGATTGTCTTGAGTAAGGCGAGGAACTGACAAAGATTGTTTGTAACTTCGGGAACATGAAGAACGTTATTGAGATGAAGATTGCGAGAGGAAGGTGTGGGTAGAATAGCTTGACCAACATGATGAGCACGCATACCTGAGCCGTCGGTCGTGTGAACTCGCTCCTTCCCCTTCCCCTGATAGTTTCCTTCACCTGCATCTTGCCAAGCTCGCTAGTAAGGTGATCAGTAGCCCCCGTATCCATGTACCAGCTAGCGACAATGGGAAGGGACTGAGTATGCCCATAAGAGACGTGATTCGCCATGGCCAGTTGACGAGCAGTGAAGCGACCATCGTTGCCAATGCCAAAAAAATCCTTCTGAAAGCGCTTGAAGCAGCATGTTGCAACATATCCAACGTCACCATACATCTGACAGACTGGGCGCGGCCCAGCGCCGTGACCACCGCCACCGCCACCTGAGGACTGCTGCAACAAACGAGTGGAATGCGGAGCCGGTGTATAACCACCAGCAGAGGGGCCATGCTGGGCAGGGGTAGTGAAACGCGAGGAGCGGCCACCAAGTCGGGCCGCATGCGTCGAGTGAGGACCAGCAACAAGCAACGTAGAACGACGGCTCTCAATACGTTGCTCCGTTGACAGGAGACGTGCATAGAGATCACGCACATGCATGGGATTGTCACGCCCCATCACCTTCTCAACAAGTGCATCGTGTTCTTCATCAAGACCATCCAAAACAAAGGAAGTTAATTCCTCAGGGCAAAGATATAGATTAGATCCTAGCTGATTCTAATTAGGAGAATACTTGAAGGACACGTATTCTATCACAAGCTAGCCACCATGGGTCTAGACAAGCTACCCTAGTCAACGAAAGTCAAAGAAAGTCTTTATGGTCAACAAGTCAAAGGAAGGAGAGCACACAAAAGAGCATGTCAAAGATGAAGGCAAAAGACCAAAGAAGCCCAAAGCCCAAGCAAGAAAGCCTTCATACGGTGGACGAATTCCTCCTTCCATGGGCCACAACTCCCCTCCTAGCCCAACTAGGAGCCCATGGACTCATGGACCAAAGATTACATGGTTCTACCCTCGCACCTTCGTTTTTCAAGGGTACCATTGGTCATTTGTCAAGGAATCATAGACTATATAGCCCCCCAGGGCATGTAAATCATTCACTCCCACTTGAATAAACTCAATACACTCTCCCACCTTCCTAGAACCCGACTGGACAAGAGGACGGGAATCAGAGTCCGAGGGACCTAGTAAGGCTCAGGCTACTGGGAGTTGTGGGACTTAGGAGGCAGCAACATGAAGTGTTCCATGCGTCGATCACCACTCTCGACGACTTCCTCATAGGACGCAGATCGCGCTCCAACAATGCCATGAATGGTTGGCATTGGTATCCAGTGCTAACCCTACCAGTGCACATAGTTTTGATTGCTAGCAAGTCAATCGGAGAGGTGGTGATAATGGGAATCTTTCCCTCCTCATGACTATTTAACCTAAAACCGTAGATATGGCGTGACTTTTAGGCCCAGTGCCCAATCGCCGCAATGTGGCTAAGGAGGCACTTAGTGAACCATGCCTCCGTGCAAAATTAGAGCCTTGCAAGCTGCAAGCATTCACACCTGGCCCTAGAGGCCATGCATCACTCAAGTTCATCCTATGTTGTTAATCTTCATGCACTGGCCAACGCAACCAAAAGTCTGAACTAATGGAAAGGGCCAGGCAATTCACATATACACTTCAACACCCCCTCATGTGTGGCGCGGGAAGTCAACACGTGAATAGACTCAGAGGTATGGCTCAAGAAGCCTATACGTGGACACAGAGGGGGGTGGCAACAATTTTTGGATAAATTGCGAAAGCTAGGACATGAATTCATGACCTTTGGCCCTGATACCATGTTAAACTATGCACTAGCCAACGCAACCAAAAGTCCGAAATAATGCAAAGGGCTAGGCAATCCACATATACTTCCTCTAGAAACAAATATAGGACGTTTAAGGTCACTACTTTAGAGATCTAAAACGTCTTATATTTATTTACAGAGGGAGTACATTTCAACATTAGCCATGGACACCCGACGTGCCCCTAGCGGGCCACGAGCTGGGCCCGAGCCATCCGGCTGTCCGGCGTCTTCCATTGTGACCTTCGAGCCGAGCATGCTGAACTTTTTTTTTGGAAAAGGAGGATAATCCCCGGCCTCTGCATCAGAGCGATGCATGCAGCCATATTATTAAGCAAAGGTTCAAAAATCTCCGTGATCCAGTACATGCTCTGTCAGAGCTCAAATGAAATCATAAAAGGGTAAAATGCCACATCCGGCAAAAACAGGACAAGATGACTAAACACCTAGCCTATTATTGGACCGCCATCCAAACTGGTTGTAGATATCCTGAGCTATCATCTCCTATTGGGTAGACCCTATAACCAAAGGCTCCCTGTCTTCCGCAGGAGTGAGTAACGGCCACGTACGGATCTAAGTAGTGGCCTTGTAGATTACCTGCAAAAATTAATCCGAGTTTGTCTGTTAAAAACCATATCATTTTTGCAGTTCCATGTAGCCCACAGTAACACGCATACTCCTATCCGAACATGTGTCGCAATAATTGGATCAACCCCATTTAGCCACGTCCCGAATAACGTGTGAATACTATTTAGAGAGGTAATATTAAAGGCTATATGAACTGACGTCATAATATTCTAGCCATCGGGCAATTGAGTAAGAGGTGTTTAATCGACTCATTTTAATCACAGAAGCAACATCGTTGACTACCCTCCCAACTACTCTTTGCCAAGTTATCCTTAGTGAGAATCACTTCCTTATGAACGAACCACGTGAAGACTTTGATTCTTAAGGGCGCTTTAATTTTCCAAATATGTATCAATCTCAGGATTGGACCAGAGTTGATTAAGTCAACATACATAGATTTCACTGAAAACAAGCCACTCATCGATAGTCTCCAGCGAATGGTATCTGGCTAATCAGAGAGGTGAACGTCCATCAACATCCTCACAAGATGTAGCCAAGCGTTCTACCGGTCTCCCACTAACGATCTTCGGAACTGAATATTTAGACGTGCAGACTGTAATACTGTAGCAACATAGGCGTCCTTATGTTGTACAATATTATACAAGGACGGATGTTGTGTGGCGAGCGGTGCCTCCCCTAGCCACGTATCCTCCCAGAATCTAGTGGTATAACCATTCCCAATGACGAATTTTGTCATGTGGAAGAAGGCTGCTTTCACTCTCATCAACCCCTTCCAGAAAGGTGAATCAGTGGGTCTAACGATTACCTGGGCCAAGGTTTTTGACTGGAGGTACCTGTTACGTAGTAAGTGTACCCACATGCCTCCAGTCTCAACAGAGAGCCTATATAGCCACTTGCTAAGTAGGCATCTGTCTTTTACCCCTAAATTCTTAATGCCTAGCCCCCTTGGTCCTTCGATCGACAAATGATATCCCATTTAGTAAGCTTGTATTTTCTCTTAATTTCATCGCTTTACCACAAGAATCGTGATCGATAGAAGTCTAACCTTTTTCGTACCCCTACAGGTATTTCAAAGAAAGATAGAAGGAACATCGGCATGCTCGTGAGTACTGAGTTTTTCAGTACCAGCCGGCCTCCATAAGACATAAGTTTATCCTTCCAACAACTTAATTCTTTTTCAAATCAATCTTCAATGCACTTCCATTTCTTATTGGAAAGCCTGCGATGGTGAATTGGTATACCCAAATAACTAAACGGTAGGGTACCAAGTTCACAACCAAACAATTGTCTATAAGCTTCTTGTTCATCCTTTGCTCTCCCAAAGCAGAACCGTTCACTTTTGTTAAAATTAATCTTCAGGCCCGACAATTGTTCGAATAGGCATGACACAAGCTTCGTATTTCTGGCCTTTGCCATATCATGTTCCATGAGAATATTGTGTCATCCGCGTATTATAGTATGGACACTCCACCATCAACAAGACGTGGCTAGTCCTCCTACTTGTCTGTCCTCCTTAGGGCTACCTATGAGAATTGCCAACATATCTGCCACTATGTTGAACAAAATAGGTGACATGGGGTCCCCTTGCTTTAGACCCTTTTGCGTCTGAAAGTAATGACCTATGTCATCATTTACTTTAATTCTGACGCTGCCTTTTTATACAAAAGAATCGACTTGCTTCCTTCATGAATCGTCGAATCCCTTCATATGTAAGGCCTGTTGGAGAAACGACCATTTAATCTTATCATATGCTTTTTCAAAATCCATCTTAAAAACCACCCCATCTAGTTTCTTCTAGTGAATCTCGTTGAGTGTTTCATGTAGGACGGCCACACCCTCTAGTATGTTTCTGCCCTGCATGAACGTTGTCTGACTTGGTTGCACCACACTATGTGCAATCCGTATCAGTCGGTTTGTACCAACTTTTGTAAAAATCTTAAAGCTCACATTGAGCAGACATATCGGTCTGAACTGCTCAATACGCACTGCCTCCGCCTTCTTTGGCAACAATGTTATTGTTCCAAAGTTAAGGTGGAATAGCTGAAGTTGGCCATTAAACAAATCATGGAACATTGGTATGAGATCACCCTTAATAATATGCCAACATTTCTTATAAAACTCTGTTGGGAATCCATCCGGACCCGGTGACTTATTATTCTTCATCCGCGATATTGCCTCAAACACCTCTTTCTCTGTGAATGGCACAGATAAAACCTCATTCTCGTCTGTCCCGAGTTGAGGAATATCCTCTACCCGTCTTCATCGAGAGACACAAAGTTGTGCTCAGGAGCACCAAAAAGTTGTTTGTAATAGTTAGAGATGTACAATTTTAGGTTCTCATGCCCTACGATTTTACCCTCATCCTGTTCTAGCTGGTATATTTTCTTTTTCCTGTGTTTTCCATTTGCAGTCAAATGGAAAAACTGGGTATTGTCATCCCCTTGGACAACATGTCTCACTTTCGCTCGAATTGCCCTTTTCATCTCTTCTTCTCTGAGCAGCGCTCATAGTTTCTGCTCGGCCTCCCTCTTGGATGCCCATTCGGCCGCATCTAGTAAGGTGGATTTAGCCTTCAAGTCAATTCATTTATAAGATTGAGAAGCCTATCCTTCTCCACCTTATGGATTCTGCTTTTATTTTTGGCCCATCCCCTCAGGAATTGCCGCAAATGCCTAATTTTGTCTTGCCATCGCTCAACATTAGAGCTCCCTCCTGTTTCTATAGCCCATTCCCGGGCTATTAGGTCGATAAAGCCCTCTCTCTCAAACCATGCTAGATCGAAAGAGAAAACGTTCTTGTTTTCAACATGGGTCACATCCCCAAAGTCAACAAGAAGAGGAGTGTGGTCTGAAATGCCTCGATTCAGAGCTTGCACCGTTACCAAGGGAAACTTCTGTTCCCATTCAATGCTGGCTAGAACTCAATCCAACTTTTCGGAAGTTGGATTCGGCAACGTGTTTGCACAGGTGAACTGCCTGCCTGTTAGATCTATCTTCCTCAGGTCCAGACTTTCAATAATGATATTAAACACAAATGACTATCTGCCATCAAAGTTATCATTATTTTTCTCATCTCTTCTTCGGATAATGTTGAAATCCTGTCCAACCAAGACGGGAAGTCTTTCGTCGCCACATACCCTTACTAACTCGACTAGGAAATCTGGCTTAAGTTCTGGTTGAGCAGCTCCTTACACGGAAATAAGAGCCCATCGGAACCCATCAATTTTTGAGCGTACCCTGAATTTGATGGCAAAGTCCCCGAACACAACGTTCTGAACTTCGAGCGTCTCGCACTTGACCCCAAGTAAAATCCCACCGGATCTTCCTCTTGGGGGTAGACAATGCCAATCAAAGTCAACACCACCAGAAATAGTGTTGAGAAATTTTGATGTGAAATTATCCCTACCTGTCTCTAGTAGGGCAATAAAGTCCAATTTATGCTCTACAAATGCTTTCGCAAGGAACCTTCGTTTAGCCAAGTCTCTCAGACCTCTGCTATTCCAAAAAATTCCTTTCATTTACCATCATGAAATTTGCGTTCAAACCGTATTCTTGCACTTCGACGCACTGCAGATGTGGGATAAACCTTCCGCTTCCATGATCTTTTTGGCTTATCCTGCACCACTTCTCGATCCGTATAACCAAGATCTGTGCGCGTTTCCATTTCTGGTTGTAGAGGGGCCATATACTCCTCTGAAATCGACTCATCGTCCTCCTCATGTAACACACTAGTGGGCACTAAGTCCTCACAGAGGCACTCAAGTGCCCCCACCCCTAATGCATTAATATGATCATCATTCATTGGTTCTACCGCCGCAATCTTACGTAACATCGCCATAGCTCTATCTGCCTCTAAGTCGAGCAAGTCATTAACTGATTTAGCATTTTTTTTCCATTATTGCCCAGTGAAACACCCAAGTTCTTAGCACTGCGAATAATCTCAACATCAGAAAAATGAAGAATAGAGCAACACGTATTAACTGACATACCTATAGTGACTTCGATGTCACGAAGCTTGGCCGCCCACATGGCGCGCCCCATCTGCAGGTCATCAGCATCCGGTTGGGCCGGAATCCAGTGACTCACCCGTCTGTGACCGGACGTCGGGTCCGGAATCCCGCCAAAGGTGATGATGTCGTCCGTGGTGGGCGAAACTAGGGACTGGCCGCCTGCCAGGTGCCCAGTTTGGCCCGACGCCGCAGGAGCCTCTGCGGTCATCCTCACAAGTGCCTGCGCGTTCATCATGCGCGGACTGTGAGGTGATGTCGGTTGTCCAGAAGTAACGGCAATATGAGACCCTCCATTAGTGGGGGTGGCTATCTCCACTACGGCACCCCTGCCAGAGGTCGAATAGATGGTAGGGGTCCGAATTGGTGTCGACAGCCGCGGACTAGCAGGGCAAACCACGGCCTCCTGCCTAGTGTCCCCCCGCCACCCCGACCTGAGGTGGTTGTGCCTTGAGGCTCCCTGCTCGAGGCATGTGCCTGAAGTCAGCAGTCGAGATGTTGCTGGTGCAGCTGGTGGCGACAGCGGTGGTAGCTCCTACTCCACTGGATCCTCAGTCTCGCCCGGTCGCCCCAAAGGCGGCTAGGAGCAGACGATGTTCCAAAATAGCCGAACCTGAGTGTTCATCGGAGTGGATGGGGGCGCAACCCCCTTGTCAGCACTAGCCTCCGATAACTTGGCCAACTGCCCCGGCGCCCTGACATCGTGATCACGCTTACTATGCTCCGCACCCTTGTCCTGGTTCCCGTTACCATCACCACTGTCCTCTGTATCCATATCAGTACGCCCAACCAACTCGTGAAAGAAGGCGATCATAAGTCCATCTCACTACATCCGGAACATGTTCTATGTCCAGCACAATGACAAGCAGACGCGCCACACCCCGAGCTCGAGTGAATGACATATCTACCTCTCTGTCTTACCTATCAGCGAGCCCAGGCTCCATGCCACCAGAAAATCATTCAGATGCGCATGAGGCCCCTGAGAATCTAACCCAAATCTGTGAAAATGGTGTCCCCTCCGGTTCCTTCTTGGTCCATGCATCAAACTCGAGAACACAAGAACTGTTCGGTACTCTGCTCATGCCAAACTTAAGCAGACAAGCGAGATCCTCCCTCGTAGGGAAGTCCACTCTGTATACCTGATCATCGGAGCCCATTGATAACTGGGCGAAACCAACTCTCTCAGATGATGTATAACCTGCTCCTCTATCATCGTACAGCGTGTGACCCTCACGACACCAGTCCTCGCATTCTTCATGTGCGGCGTAACTGAGGTGGCGCGAGGTGTCTCCGAAAACATCAGGTCGTGGCAGCACACTCCATAAATCGTGACCACCGGCTTCGGTCCAAGGAGAAGGGGGCATTCTCCCGCACCGTGCAACGACTTGAGGCATATATCATAGAGTTTCGCTTTACAATCAACCGCAAAGTGTCCCGGTTCTCCGCACCGGTAGCAAGCCATCTTTTCTTTCTTACGCGCCCACTTGGAGACATGTTCAATTTCAGATTTGTCACTTCCTTTGTTGCTTGCAGTATCTCTAGTCTGCGTCGTCTTAGAAGATGGTACCTTCACCGTTGTGAGGGCCCGGACGGCATCCAATGCCGCCCCCGATAGCTCCGGTGCAGTACCCCAAACATTGTCCGCCCCAGCCATTAAACCCGTTGCATCGATCGCCGCTCCTTGGGCGGTCGCGTCCATGTTCATGCCTGGTAGGGGTGGAGCGGCCGAACCAGTCACCTCCGCCGCGGGGGTGGTGGATCGGCACGTGGAGGGGGCGGGTCTTGCCTTGGTGGTGGGCGGCGGCCACCACCCCCGCCCTCACGACCACCACGAAACGGCCGCGGTTGGTAGTTGGGGCCCGAAGCCCCTTCGACGTGTTAGACTTATATTCTAGTCTATATCTTTTCCCCGTTGCACATTTCCACATATACATGTATATATATATATATATATATATATATATTGGTCGTTGGCCCTGAAGGAATACAAGAGTTGCCTATTCCTAACCTGGTATTTATGGTATGGTATTAAAGCCTTGGGTTTTTCTTTCGCCGCAAGTCGTGCTCGATCCATCGTGCGCCGCCGCTTCTTCTCTGGACGGCTGCCGCTGCTTCCTCTCTCCTCCTAATCCTCTGCTCTCGACCCCCCCGACGAATCCACTCCCGCGGTCGCCGCCCGTGCTCGCTCCCGACGCTCGCGAGAGCTGCTCCAGTCAACGCCCGCCGCTGACGCCTCCTGTGGCCTGCCTCTGCTAGCCGCGCGTGAAGGCTAGCTCCTCATCCCGCTCGTACCTGCTCTACCACGTCCCTGCCTGCTGCTCCTCAAGCTTGTCAACGTCCCTGCCTTTTTCTTCGTCCAGGTCTGCTGCCTGCTGCTTCGTCCAGATCGAAGGTATCGTCCCTGCCTGCTGCTTCATCCTGGTCTGCCAGATCCGAGCCGCCGGCCGCTGATCCATCCGTGCCTGGCCGATCCGTGCTGCCAGGCTGCTCAGCGCAGCGTGACTCGATCTGGCGGCGGTTGGAGGTTGACTGTGTGGTACTCTCTATCTTCCACCCACGCCGATTGTGCTGCTCGTGGGCTGCCGTACAACTCGGCTGATTTGCCTACTTCGTCTTTCGGCTGCCTGACTTATTCGACTGTTGCGAGAAGCCTGCTTGTTCCGCTGTTGCAAAAATAAAATAAAAAAAGGCCATGGTGTCTGCCGCCTGCTCTTCGGTGATTCTTGACGGTGTTTTCGGTGTTCCCTACACTAACCCCATCTCGCACATGTGGCTTCCCTCGGTACTTGGTGCTCGTCTGTCCGTGCCGGTTGTCTCCTGCGGCAACCTCAGTAGATGGTGATGGTGGTTCTACACCGGTTTCTACAGACGATCATGGTGGTTGCTCTTCTGCGACTCCTGTCTCGAGCTTCACACATGGTGCTTGTCGCTCTACATTAACTCCTCTCGCGGCTTTCACCGACAGTGCTGGTGCATATGGCTTCGTCAACTATGCCTCGTGCATGCGGCTACCCTTGGCGCTTGGTGCTTGTCTGCATACACCTCGTCACCTTTGTCGACCCTTGTGGAAGCTAATGGACATGCCGCACCGCCACATCTAGCGGCTTCCCTCGATGGTGGTGGTTGCCCCTCTCTCGGTGTTGATACGTTGACTACTTCAGGCGTGTACTTTACGGGGCATGAGATTATGCGACTTCGTGACCTGTTGCTTGCCCCGGGTCTCTATTGCCGGGTGCATCTACTCGACCTCTTCCGGTGCGCCCCTGACCGAGCAGGAGATTGTGCGACTTTGATGCCTGCTAGCTCCATCTTCCGGCTCTCCATCGACATGTTCTGTTGGTTCTGGTACTGACTCTTCTAACATTGTGAGACCACCATCTACACAGGCACATCTCCGTGGATTCTTGATATTGGACCTTCTTTTCATATGACTCCTGATTTATCCACTTTATCCTTTGTTTGACCTATAGATTCTCCTATTCATGTTCTTACTGCTGATGGCACCTCCCTCCCGGTTACTGGTCAAGGCATTCTTAGCACTTCGTCCTTTCATGTTCCTGATGTTTCTCGACTTACCAAGCAGCTCATGTCCGGTCGTCAGATTGTTGACTCTGGTTGCCGGGTCATTCTCGACTTTGACTCATGTTCCGTTCTTGACCGTCACACTGGTGCTCTTCTAGGTTCTAGCCCTCGGCATCGTGACTCTCAGGGTCTCTGGGAGCTTGACTGGCTTCACCTTCCTTCCGCTGCCATCGGCGCCAGTCTCTCCACCTCTGTTGCCTTGTCTACCAGCTCTTTTCAGCAGTGGCATCGTCGCTTTGGTCACTTATGTGGCTCTCGTCTCTCATNCCTAGTTCGACGTGGTCTTCTTGGATCCGTCTCCGACGGTGTGTCTTTAGACTGTCAGGGTTGCCGGTTTGGTAAACAGGTCCAGTTACCTTATCCTCATAGTGAGACTGCATCTCAACTTCCTTTCGAACTTCTTCACTCTGATGTATGGGGTCCAACTCCCTTTGCCTCGAAGGGAGGTCATCGCTACTATATTATCTTTATAGATGATTTCTCTCGACACACGTGGTTATATTTATGTCTTCTCGTAGTCAGGTCTTATCTATCTATAAGCGTTTTGCTGCCATGGGTCACACTCAGTTCTCTACGTCTATTTGTGTGTTCCGTGCTGACTCTTTTCTCGTAGTGAGGTCTTATCTATCTATAAGCGTTTTGCTGCCATGGGTCACACTCAGTTCTCTACGTCTATTTGTGTGTTCTGTGCTAACTCTGCTGGAGATATCTCCAAGATGTTGCGTGGATTTCTTGCTGAGCAGGATACTCTTCCTCAGTTCTCTTGTCCCGGTGCTCATGCTCAGAACTGCGTTGCTGAGCGCAAGCATCGTCACCTTCTTGAGACGGCTCGTGCGATGATGATCGCCGCCTCTCTTCCGCCTCACTTTTGGGCTGAGGATGTCTCCACTTCCACATATCTCATCAACCTTCAGCCATCCACTGCTCTGTAGGGTGGTGTTCCTTTCGAACGTCTCTATGATCATTCTTCTGATTACTCGGCATTTCGTCTGTTTGGTTGTGTTTGCTATGTTCTTATTGCCCCTCGTGAACGCACCAAACTATTCGCTCAGTCAGTTGAGTGTGTCTTCTTAGGTTATAGCGATGAGCATAAGGTCTATCGTTGTTGGGATCATGTCGGTCGTCGGATGCGTATTTCTCGAGATGTGACTTGATGAGTCTCGTCCCTTCTACCTGCGTCCGTCTTCCTCGACCTTTTTAGTAGAGGATATATCTTTCCTCACTTTTCCTGACACACCTATCACTTCCGTTGAGCCCTTGCTCGTCCGTCCTACTGCCCCTACTTCTCCGACTGTTACCGATCCGACACCACCATCTCCCATGGTTTCCTCACCTCGCTTGTCACCGGATTCTGCCCCTTCATCCCCGGTGTCTTCTCCATCACCTTCGCCTATCTCGGTGAATCCCCCTCGTATTTTTCCATCTTTTCCTCAGTATTATACTTGTCGTCCACGCAATGTGGATGCGTATTGAGGTGCCATCTTCCTCGTCTCTGCCTACTTATTGCTTGCGCCCTCGTCCGCTTCTGCCTATTGATCGCCTTGGTTTTTCAACCGCTAGCGCTGCTGTGCTTGAGCCGACTTCTTATCGTGAAGCTGTTGT
>CBMN010037965.1:1201-12637 GCA_000582825.1 Hordeum pubiflorum
ATGAGGGGTGCCGGTCAGCCCGAACGTTTGAGGCCCGTTTAGGGCGTCCGTGTGAGTCGATTTTTTCTAATTGAACGGTCTGTCCGAACGTTTGAGACGAGTATAAGGGCATGTACAATGGTGCTATCTTAGGAGTGCCACGTAAGATAAATAATGAGATGGAGGAGAGAGAACTTAGAAAAAAAGCTTTGCCTTCTCTTATTTAAGAGAAGACAAGAGGTGATCTCTTAGCACAATATGTCTCACCATGTTTTTAAGAATAGCTAGTTATCGAAGATAAGGCTAAGAGATGACCCATTGTAAACAATTAAATTACATACAAGACTTAAGATAAGACTATCTTATCAATCATTGTACATGCCCTAAGGAGTCGGTTGTAGATGCTGTCTCGTATAGTCGACTTATGCTGGATGCCCTCCGGGATCATGTGCCGGATGCCGACATCCATGGTGGATCGGAGGATACTAGCCTAGCGAGCACGAGACATGACAGGCACGTCGGTAAAATGGGCAGAGCTCACGGTCACGGGGATCCACAACCTCCACGCATTCTTCCCCTCTCTTCCTCGTTCGCTCGCTGGGCCCCACTTCCCCTCCACGCGGTACGCGGACACGACGCTTCCGTCGCAGCAACCCCCACAGCTTTCCGTTCCGCCGGCCCATCGCCCGCCGCCTCCCGGCGCACCCAGGCGAGGAGACTGCCATCATGGCGGCCGCCTCAGGCTCAGTCGAAGAGGAGGGAGGACTGAGGGCGGAGGAGTCCCCGTCCGGCGGCGTCGACGTCTGGAGCGACGCCGTCTCCTTCCACGCCCCGGAACACCTCCTCGTCATGGTCCACGGCATCCTCGGCAGGTGAGTGCGCCGTCCCACCCCCCCCGCCCACGTGTTTCCGCACCCAGTGTCGGTTCACGAATTTGATCCAACATCTCGTGCTCGTAGCTAGGCTACAAATCTGTTTCGCCCGGCAGCGGCAGGGCGCCGGCGCGGAATGGACCAGTGACGGAATGGAATCCGTAAGTAATGCGGGGCATTGCTTGTGCCATCGGGCATGCTGGAGTTGGTAAACATGGGATTCGGCGGAGTCAGTTGCGGCTCAAGCACTACTTACTCCAAAACAAGAACTACTAGTAGTTACTGCGATTTGTTTGTCAAATTGGATGGTCAAGCGTGTGGTGATGCCCTTTGAGTTGTATTGTTCAGTGCTTTTCAGTTAAATCAGAGTATGATACGGCATGTTTGGTAGAGTTTGTTCAAGCACCTGATGATCTGTCTGGAGTAGGATGGTGCCAAATCATCTTTGTTCCTTTAGGATTTTATATCGGACAACACGGTTTGTTACTGAAAGAAGAAGGGTCAGTATAGCCCTATGCTCGATGATCTGCCACTAGAAGAGATCAGTATCCGCCCATTCAGCTCAGTCAATCACCTGCTGTTTGTTCGTTATGTTAGGCCACACCTCTCGACTCTTCATGGCCGGCTTGCACTCGACATTGTTCAAGGAGTTAAAACACTAACAAGTTTGAAGTTACCGCTATAGCTTATTGGAATTGTTCTTTAACCCTTGAAACCGCCAAGTAAAAGCTACCAGGTTCTAAATAAGATTGTTTGCATGCTCTGTTGAGACGAAGTACAGTTCTTAGTTACAGCTGGCCGTCGATATTTTCATTTCTCAAAAATGGCATCTTAGATGTGCTTATTTACAAGTGCTTGCCAAGTTTGTGTTATCATTTCTGAACTCATAACCCATTCTGCTAAAATCTTCTCGTATTGATCTGTATGTTTATCTTTTCCTTTGAGCAGTACCAATGACTGGCAATACGCAGCCAACGAATTTGTAAAGCAGCTTCCTGATGATGTAATTGTGCACTGTAAGTTACTGGATTTTGTGCTTTAACCAACTACATTTGCTAGTTTGCCTAATTTTCATGCTTTATTTTTTAAAATTGTCCATATCATTGTTTCACTCTATAAATTAATTTGATAATAATCAATAAAAATGTATGTCTGTTTGACAAAAAGTAAATAAGGAACTATTGGGCATTTTGTTCATTATTTTTTTAACATACCTAAAACTTAATTGAAACCGCCTTTTTATATTGATGAGTATATCTCAATTTTTTCTTGACATGCGACTGTCACAATGATGTTTAGTCATAGATCTGTTAGCGTTGCTCTGTTCTGAACTATGAATAAGGATATTAGGATACTCACCCAGAAATGGTTTAACATAATGTTACTTGGTAAGCTGTCTGCGCGTGCATATGTGTGTATCTGGATATTAATTAGTATTCAATTACAGGGATGTTCTTGACAAGGCTGCATTGAAAATGTATATTTCAAACTAAATATATCGCTATAAACATGAATTTTTATGGGAGAACTAACACCATGGTCTAGATAGAACTAATATTTTTGCATTTTAGAAAAACCACAATGTTGTACCTGATGTAAGATTGAATGCAAACTTGGAAGCCTTTCTGAATGTAACTTCAAGAGAAACTTGGGTAGTCTATAAGTTTACTCATCTAGATTGTGTTATTTAGACTTGTTTGTTCAACTTTGCAGGCAGTGAGAAAAACATGAACACCTTGACTCTAGACGGTGTCGATGTTATGGGAGTACGCTTAGCAGATGAGGTAATTGCCATATGCTACAGATGGTTTGTACTTGAGGGGCTAAATATATAGAGGCTAGCTGATTCACCATACTAATTTTTTCTATTGAAAGGTTTCTGCGATTCAAAACACCATACTGAAACGTGCTATTGTTCTCTTCTTACTCAGGTTCTTGATGTAATTAGTCGAAAGCCAGAGCTAACCAAAATTTCGTTTCTTGCACACTCTGTTGGAGGCTTAGTAGCAAGATATGCAATCGCAAAACTTTATAGACATCCAAATAGCACGTTTGACAGCAAAGCTGAAGGAACCATATGCGGGTTGGAAGCGGTGAACTTTATAACCGTAGCAACGCCTCACCTTGGTTCCCGAGGAAACAAGCAGGTACTTTGTTGACTCTTTTCCCCTTATTTTTCCACCTTGACTTTCATGTGAGTTCAAATTTGTTTATTTGAAACAATGCGAATGGTACCTGTTTTTGAACTAATACATAGCCATTTGCTCATTTATGTTCCAGTATTCTTATGTCAAATCTATCGTCGTATACTCCATCCATTCCAGTTTACAAGTCCCTCTCATTTTTTTGAGTCTAATTTTGACAACCAATTTCATTTAACCAACAGAATATTAGATATGTGCCACAAGAAGTATATCATTGAATTCACATTTGAAAGAAGTTTCCAATGGCATACTTTTTGTGGTAATTTACACATATTTTGTTAGTTAAATCCATGGCCAAAGTGATACTCAAGTACAAGGAGGCCTTGCAAACCGAAACGGATGGAGTATTAAAGTTTTGGATACATATAACAGATGCTTGAGTACTAGATGTTTACAGTTTGTTTTCATTTGCTTCAATGCATTTGATGCACATTAAATAGCCCCACAAAGGACGCCCAATCTTCCAAGGTTTTGCAGGGGGGAAAAGAGAAAAGGGTTTTTACCTTTTCTTATAAGAAACTTTCAAAATTGTTGCAATGCCTCTGAGCATTTGCCCCTCAAAGATCTAAAAAATGCTCCTCTCAAGACTATCTTGAGTACTTCTCGCAATAGATTGTTATCCTACACAGTTTTGTTTTCATTGGCTTAAAAGCGTTTGGTATACGTAGAAGGGCCCGACATCGACTGCCAATATTGTGAACCTGCACAGTTTTGTTTTCATTGGCTGTGATACACATCGAAGGGTGCCACAGGTGCTGCCAATATGTTCCAGAATTATGGAGGACGAAAGAGAAGTGTTCCTATTAAAAGAAAGTTACAAACTGTTGTCATGTCTCTTAGCTCTTGCCTTCAGGAGATCTACAATAAAATCCTGCAGAACTTCATTTTGAAACAGCCTCATGGATGAAACCTGCACTCAGGCAGTAGTTGACACTTGACAGATGGAAATCACACTTTTTACTTGCTTCTTCACTGAATCATTTTGCTTACTTATATATCTATGATCTCGGAACAGTTTATTGGATAAACAAACCTTTTTGTACAGTTGATTCGTGCTGACTTAAGAATCTAGTGATATTACCAGACTCTAAACATACATTGCTTGTTTGCTTTTCTGCTCCAGATTATATGCCTTCCTTCCTTCCATATGAGCTATGGTAGAGCAACCATATATATTCTTTGTTTGATGTTACATTCTTCACTGTTACTAGGTTCCACTCCTCTTTGGATTCATTACAATTGAGAAGGTTGCTTCTCGTGTCATCCATTGGATATTTAGGAGAACTGGGAGGCATCTTTTTCTTACTGATAGTGCTGAGGGAGAACCGCCATTGTTGCAGCGTATGGTTGAAGATTATGGCGATCTTTACTTTATGTAAGGTTTATGTTGCCCTTCGGTTTCTTTTGTATCACTTCCAATTATGTCTATTTCTCTTGCAAGTAATGTTTTGTTCATCCTGGCCTGTATGGTATGTGATAACTATACTAATTCTGGGTAACTAATTTTTTTTAGATCTGCTTTACGAGCATTTAAACGACGAGTGGCATATGCTAATGCCGATTGCGACCGTATCCTAATTATTTGATATTCTTTTTATGTAGTACTCATATTGTTCCTTTTATTTAGGCATTCTAGCTTTTACTTGTCGATTCTTTAAATTCATGACATTAGACATTGTTGGCTGGAGAACATCATCTATTAGAAGAAACACCGAGCTGCCTAAGGTATGTTTTATTGATTTCTGATTGTTCATGCCTTCTTTTCTGGACCATTATCTAAGGACAACATGATTTTCTCATACCACAATTCCTATGTAAAAATATTCCTTCTGTTTCATCATGATTCGCAGTGGGAGGAATCTTTATGTGAGAAGTATCCCCACATTGTACATGAGGAATACTCTGAAGAAACCGGCCACGAGAAGTGTCAAGATTTGGCACCAGACTGCGATTTTGACTTACTGGAAGGTTGGTTTTGATTGTTGCATGCAAACAGTCTGTTTTGTCTTCCTTTTTGACTCTTTCACCAGTCTTAAGTTGGTGCTATCTCCCATTGATGCTTCATACTGCATCATTGCTCTAGCATGCTTAATCTTCCTTATGTAGATGATATTTGTAATGTTACATAGTTGATAATGAATCCAACATTTTCTATATCAATTACACCTGTTTAATCATAAAACAAAAACAAGATGTTATTTTACCAAGAGCAATTTAGTTAGGAGTGTAGTTTTTCTAAGGTCAGGCGCATTGTACCCACTATCTGAGCCATGCAATTGCGTCGAGATGTGTGTGCTATAGAGATTAGAGGCCTATGTCTGACATGGCTGACCCGTGACTCAATGCGAGATCTCCCCCCTCACGTCCTGTCTCTCGTAAAAGCTTCTCACATGCAAATGGAATCTGCATGCACATGCACATGCACATGCACAAGCAGCTCTCTCTCTTATACAGTCTCTCTCTCACTCATTTCCAGACCAATGACTTTGTTCTTGACCTGCTAAAAAGAATCATCTCTCTCATCTCACAAAATAAGAGCTCTCTTACATGAACGCTCTCTCTCTTTAAAAAAGCAGAGATCTCTCTCACAGTCATTTTTTTGAGCAGAAGTTCTCTCTCACAGTCACAACGTTATCTTTCTTCGATCCTACAAAAGAAAACTTATTTCTCCGAACCCCCCACGCAGCTTCTCTCAAGTCAACACTTTTCTCTCTAGAATTTGGCTCTTTATTTCTCTCTCGTGTCAGCTGCAGCAGGATGCACTATTCCTTCTTTTCCAATTGCGGGAGCGGTGCATGTGAGACAACAAAACGACCAGCCACTGTGCATGCAGCAGGCTACTGCCTAGAGAAACGTACCAGCTACAGCCTACTGCCTGCCTAGACTGCTAAACCGGTGTACTAGTGCTAAGTACCGTGTATGGCTCCAAAAGGTGTTGTCACAAGCTCGAATCTCGGAGAAGGTGAGCGGATGGGATAGAGGGGTGCAGTGCGCTCGACCTCAGCTACAACTTTCCCTTTAGTGTGCCATTTTGGTATTACCACTGGGCACTTGTTAATTTTGAATGGTTAAATGTGCAATGTCATCGAGTTATGCTGCTTCAATCCTCCTATCATACGATTGGATATTCTACATGGTATGCTGAATAAGTAGACTAAATGATTTGCAAGAATCTGCGTAGTTCCACATCCAAATGTCGCACCTTTGACAGCAGAGTTAGGTTCAAGAAATTTCAGGGGCAGTTAGCCTTTGAAGTTTCAGACCTAAGCAACGCCTAACATAATTTGACAACTAGGAGATGGTAGTCTATTTGTTTTGTGGTGGAACAGTTAACATAACAAAGTCCATGGAAATTGTATTTCTAATGAGGATTGTTTATAGACTTGCGAGAGCCACACAGATATCATATGGTTGATTTGCATTTGCTAGCACCTCTCCTGAGCAGTGTAGTTTCAAATCGGTTCCTCTATGGAGATTACCTGTATTGCCAGTTCTTAGTTGACTAATTCATGTGATGCCGTACACATTAGGAGTTTTACTCTTTCCTCTGAGATATTGCAATATAACTGTTGAAGTGTATATGTGGATTGCCTAGCCCTTTCCATCAGTTTGGACTTTTGGTTGTGTTGGCTAGTGCATGAAGCTTAACACATGGTATCTCAGGGCCTAAGATCTTGAGTTCAAATCTTGGCTTTCGCAATTTATTCAAAAATTGTTGCTGCCCCCTCTGTGTAAACGCACAGGCCTCTTGAGCCATACCTCTAAGTCTATTCACGTGTTGACTTCCCGCGTCACACGTGAGAGGGGGTGTATATTTGGATTGCCTAGCCTTTCCATCAGTTTGGACTTTTGGTTGCATGAAGCTTAACAATAACATCTTCAAAGTAGATTGGATAGTGATATTCAAATTCCTATAATATTTGAGCCGACCCAATGCCGTGTCCTTTTCTTAGGTATGTGTCCGTAAACCTGGTTTGTTGACTATAATGTGGAAGTTGAGATTTGGAAGGCTAGTCACAACTAATTGGCAAGCAAGTTATCTGTTCACAGTTCATTGTTGGTATTCAACAGTCAACGTTCAACTCAATGACTGCAATCTTGGTGGGGCACTAGATAGATCATTTTGTCTTATGTTTCTCACAATGCTACTGCAAACAGTAGTTATTGACTTCTTCTGTATGGTAAGCATTAGCATTGTTGGAACATAGACAAAGTAGCAGCATCATTAGTCATTGCCCATATTGTTCTGTCTGAATTCAATATTTGATATTTATTTTTAAGACTGGGACCTTTTGGTGATATCTGAACACTGAAGTACATTTGATCTATTTTTGAATCCGAACCAATATTTTCAACTTAAAGATTGTGAAAATACTTTCCTTAAACTGATGTCATCTTTTTTCGTTCCCGTTATGCTATCATGCAGAAAAAATGGTAACGGGGTTGAGACGCATTTCATGGGAAAAGGTAGATGTTAGCTTCCACACAAGCATGCGGAGTTTCGCAGCACACAGCATTATCCAGGTGCCGGCCTTCATTGACCCTTGCATTATGAAAAAATAAAATCATGACCAAGTCATCCCCCTTACTTTTGCTAATGTCATCGCAGGTCAAGTATGCGTTTATGAACGAAGGAGCGGATGTCATACAACACATAATAGACCACTTCCAGCTTTGAGAATTTTCTGCCGCATGGTTTCCTGAACTGGACCACGCATTTCCTTGGCATTGCCACTAGCGATGCAACCTGAAGCTGCAGATTGCAGAGGCTGACCTACCTCTACTTACACGCATATTCGTTCCAGATTCAAGACGAAAACCGCAGTCAGCCCACACAGGTGAGGCCCGGCAGTATCAAGTTAGAGCTAGATTGTTAATTTATTGCTTAACGGTGTGTAACAGACTAACAGTGCGTTGTAATACTGTATATAAGAGTATAAGTGCCACGAATTGCCCCATGCCGTCCGTTGCAAAGAAAGATCACGTCGGAAGGGAGAAGACAACATCATGCTTGTTGTACATGTAACGCTATTATGTGCCCTGTCACCAATCTCACATGTGATGCTATTTTCCGCCCTCTAGTACATGTACATCCCTGCTCCCGGTGGTACCAAAACTAATTGCCTTAGAGCATCTACAGCGGCCTATGATAAATATGACACCAAACGCCTGTTGATGCGTACGGGTATGATTCAAATTCGCACAAAGCAGCGTGCGATAAATATGACCGCTCCGGCCTCCTCTATCTTCATGTCGATTGGCGAAGAGCGCGTCGGACCCGCCTGCTCTTGCTAGAGAAACTGTTGGTTGGCTTTCACATAGGCCTCATCCTGGATGGACTTCAGAATGCATGTTGCTCCACGATCTCCGTGACTTGGGCGACGACGAACTCCGCCTCCGTCATGTTGAACCCTGGAGCAGGCTGCTTCGTCTCGTCCTCCTTCGAATTCACCACCTCCATCGGCTCTGGCAGCTGCTCTCCCTCCTCCGGCTCCGGCGATCGGAGACAGCCCGACAACGTTGTGGGCGGCGTGTCTAGCCTGGATCTCCTCCGCGATCTGCCTCCGACGCTCCGGCATGAGCATAGCGTACGTGGTGATCTTCCGCTGGACCATGGTGATGCCGGAGAGCGTGGGGGGAGCGGGGGAGAGGAGGCGGACAGGCTCGGGTGGCGGCGCAGAGAGGGAGCAGGTGGATGGGCTAGGGTTGGGGAACGTCGGCCGGCTTAAATAGCCGGATTTAGGCTCGGGCGGCGAACTGGAGCGGCGCCACGCGGCATTCGCACCGCGGCGGC
This sequence comes from Hordeum pubiflorum, assembly GCA_000582825.1. Lineage (NCBI taxonomy): Eukaryota > Viridiplantae > Streptophyta > Magnoliopsida > Poales > Poaceae > Hordeum > Hordeum pubiflorum. The sequence continues at coordinate 10,051 of CBMN010037965.1, forward strand.
AGAGGAGGCGTCCGTCGGACCGCCGGGTTTCCGGGTGATTCCGCGTGGGACCCCATCGTCAGTCCTACGTGGCGGATGCGTCCGAGCGCCCCCATATCCGCCCCATATTTGGGTTGGATATGAGGGGTGCCTGTCAGCTCGGGCGTTTGAGGCCCGTTTGAGGCGCCCGTCTGGGACAGATTTTCGTGACCGGTTAGTGACCGAACGGGCCGCCTGGGCGTTTGAGGCCGGTTTGAGGCGCCCGACTGTAGATGCTCTTACGACATCTTTGTGGACCCCTAAAACGGCCGGGCCGGTCCAGACAGAGGTCCGAACACTGATATGGGAGTTGGCCACCCAAAACTAGCCATAAATGTCTTGTCATATTTGATGCAAATTTAAACAAATTTGACAATTTTCATTCAAACTTAGATAATTTTGAAATAAAACCGGATGATTTTCATTTACATCGAGGCACATTGCTTGTTTCCCATGTCCGGCAACAAGCTCAGCGGACGACCGTGGGCCCCGGAAAATGAAGCTTCAACGGAAGAGTAGCCTCCATGGAGCCGCCATTACTCGTGGCATATTTCATAGGTGGCGCGGTAGGACAGGAGCAACACCTTCTGCTCGTCCACGCCCATCATGACGCCTGTGCCAACAATTTGCTCCTTCTCAAGCCAGTGCTCGTTGAGGAGGCGAATGTTGTATCTCTGGTCAGCATATGTCTGCCGGAACATGGCCTCACGCTCTTCCAACCCCATGTCGGTATAGTGTGTCCACGCCTCGTCCATGGTGATGCCGGCTTAGACCGGTGAGCGCGGTGGCTCCGGGTCATCGTAGGCCTCCTCTTCTATTGGCTCGTCCACAACACTGACCATCGGAGAGCTCACCGACAAGATAACCTGTATCCGGCTGGCTCAGCGAGCCTGCCAGCCGGCCGCAATGCGGAAAGCTCCTGCTTCTCATCGTCTCACATGCTCTCTCACAAGGCTTTGGAGCTCAAGAGCATGGCGGTGTGGTGCAGAGAGGAGATTTGTTAGAGTTGTGTTGAATATTGTGTACAAGGCAGGTTACAGTTGTACTCTAAGTTGTATAGTGTTTAGACAGGATATGGAGTCATGTTTTAATAGGACACTTGTATCCTTGACCTCCCATATATATCGGGGATAGACACACGATGTAACCTATGCCAACATAATAGCACAGGCGCGCAGGGGGGGCCGACGGCATGTGCCGATGCCTAGGGCGGCCGTGGTGCGATATTGTGACGGTGTCACGGGGAGGAGCGCATGTAGTCATGCCCTAGGGATGTAGCCATATCGGTAAACCTCGTTAACAAATCTCGGTGTCGTGCTAGTGTGATTGCTTGGTCATCAGATGATCGACTACGTGCCTCGAATTTATTCTAACAAGTTGTATCATGAGCTTGGTTATTCCGAGATTGTGAATTGTTGATCTAGAGGAAGTATCGAGTTTGAGATGCTGCCCGGTGCGGTGTGGTTCTCGACGAGATTGAAAAAAGTAATAGGAATCGAAGTTGGCGAGATTAGATCAGCGGAAGCTCGGGTGCGCGCGTTGTGACAGCAGTGACGTGCGGAGATCGATCGGTGCATCGATCTCCGCACGCGGACAGGCGATGCGCGTGCGCATGGCAGCGAACAAGACAACCCAGGCAGCTCGATCTCGCAAAATGGTGCAGTACGGAGGCGCGTGGTGTGGGCTGGCCCAGTGGGGCTAGCTGGTGTGCGTGTTGTGTACTTGTAGACCAGGCATGGAAAGAGTTGACTAGGCACTGCGTGGAAGGGTTGTGGAGCAGATCTGATTAATACTCCAGGAGATTTGTTTTGAAAACAAAAGAAGGAGGATGCTTGAAGGGCGTTGCGGGAAGTCATGTCAGTTACGATGGAATTATCATGTGATGGATGGAAATTCGCGGAAGATGATTTGCAAGCCTGGAGCGTGTCATGCAGTCGGACAAGTTTGACTGGGTTGGACTGGATGGTCTGACGGATCGAATAAGACGGTGGTGAGATCGGCGACGACGACATAAGAACATGATGCCGATGGTGACCGACTTCTGGGGTGTGGAAACACGCGGCACAAGCCCGAGGCTTGTGTGGCTTCGACAAGACTATGTCGCGGGGTTGATTCAAGACGGTATACACACGGAGTTTGAAGTCGACTGGACGCTGGGTGGACTGATCATCTACCATGGAGTCATGTTGAAGGTGGATCTGGAGTCTGGAAGGCTTCACTCGGTGCTGATTGAGGGGCTACGGCGTAAGTGCATAGAGAGTCGAAGCCTATTCAGCGGGGGAAAAGCGAGTGCCACGTGGTTCGGACTGGAGCCCAGTGGTCTGATGGAAATGTGAAACTCGTCATTGGTCGGCGATGGTCGGTGGTACTCTGCAGTGGGGGTTGAGTGGTGTGGGTTCGCGACCCTTGAGACTCGATCGGGACAGCGGAGGCTCGACGCGGTAATAGTGGTGAGGCATGCGGTATGCATGGACATGGAGACGGGCTAGGGCTCTGGTGGTCATACATGTGGTGAGACAACTGTGAATTTGACTCGGGATGACTACAAGCAATGGTGAAATTCCTTCAA
>CBMN010037966.1:0-13797 GCA_000582825.1 Hordeum pubiflorum
TACTTTAGAGTGTAGATTCACTCATTTTGATCCGAATGTAGTCGGTAGCAGAATCTCTGAAAAGACTTATATTTAGGAACGGAGGAAGTATAAAAGATCTCCTGGATGATGTTTAATCCTTAAAAAAAAATCTCGTATATAAATTAGAAGTGATCTGCTAGAGATGCTAATAGGGATTAGAAAACAATCGTTTGCTTTGCTTGATAGACAAGCGTCTGAAACGTTGAGATCTGAAATTTGGCGCGGGGATTTACATAACTACGGTACGTCACTTGCTTCCTCGGCATCAGCATGCATGTTGATTGTTGAAGATCCGAAGCCGTGATTGCTTCAGAGTCTGGGCTAGCTAGCTATGCGGAAGTAAGACCACGCCGCCATCTTTGAATGTTGGCTGATCCTTGTTTGAGCCGGCCGGCCGGAAATACGGCGGACGATCTGACCATTTCACTCGTCCGCTAGAAAGATGTGGTAACGTACGTAAAGGAGTCTGAGATAAACTCCAAGGAAACCGCGTATAGGTACGTCATGGGAGGCCACAAAATCAGCAGTCCAGGATGGATGGATGGACTATATACTAGGTGTCCATCTCTCGGGACATCACTCCGACGTAAACTGATCGATACTGCCATATACTACTACGTTTGTAGGACGGTGAAAGCGATGATGTGCATATGTTTCCGTTGGTCGATCTGGCCGCTCCTTAACTGTCTTCTCGATATCTCAGATCAGCTAGCACGAGTTGAGATGACTCCCAAACCAATCCAACTCTGGAGTACGTAGTCTGGAGTCCGTAGGTACGGTCTGGTATTTTCGCTCCTATATAACGAGTGAGTGTCCCTGCCTGAGCCTGGGGAGATCGACGTGTGCATGCAGCAAGCCAAGCTGGCTCGGTCGGTCACCTCACCTCCTCCTCACGTAACGGCCGCGCGCGCTCTGGGGCTGGGATCGACCGGTTACGTGGTACTGCTACGGTGTATATGTGGAGCGTAACACCCGGCCGGAGTTAAGGTGGGCGGTGCAGCCTGCAGCGTTGAGATCGAGCACGGAAGCGCGTGCGGTGCCAGGTTCCATGGAGGCGCTCCGCCGCGGACGGCGGCAGCACGCGTGATGCTCACGCCCAGCCGCGCGCGCCACGAGGTGCCACGCTGACCTAGGTCCTCCTGTCCTTCTCCGTCGATCTGCTGCTTCGTATATATGTATTGTATATGCGCGCACGCGCTCTCCATATGCTGCAGCTGCTAGCCGCTTGCCTTCTTGCTTCCTTCTGACCGCCGCGAGTCAATCTTGATCCGCCGGCAATGGAGTCTGCGCCCGGCGGCGGCCGCAATGGCCGCGCACTCGCGAGGTTCTGCCGGCAACTCCATGCCCTCCTCCTCAAGAACCTCGCCTTCCAGGTGAGTGACTGATTTTCTTCTGCCTCTTGATTATCTCTTCGTTCCGGCCGGAATGACGACCAATACGTACGCATTTGATTTTTCTAGAGGAGGAACTGGAAGACCAACGCCGCGATTGCCGCGTTCCCGGTGCTGCTCTGCGCGCTCCTCGTCGCCATCCAGGCCGTGGTCGACCGCGAGCTGGACAGGCCGCCGTTCCGGTGCGGCTGCGAGGGGCGCGAGTGCGGCATCCAGCACTCCACGCCCGTCCAGGCCATGAGCTGCGAGGTGCCCGCGCCGCCCAGGTGGCCGGCGCTCGTGCAGGTGCCCGTCGTCCCGGCCTCCGTGCGCGGCCACCCTGCGCGGTGCAGCAACACGTCGTGCGGCCCGGTCACGGTGCTCATCACCGGCCGCAATCGTGGCCTCTCTCAAAGTAAAAATAAGAATATACATATACTCTCCAACGACTCACGTGCCGTTTTCCTCTGTGTATGTGCGTGTGTGTGTTTTGACTGAACTTTCTCGATCGACAGGCCTTGGAAGGGGACTCTTCCCAGCAGGCTATTTTCTCATGCCAAATGAACCCATGAATTCCTCGTCCTCTCTTGACCACCTCTCCAAAGTAGTCCCTGTGAGTTGTTTGATCAGCCAAAAATATTTTGGTATTCATCTTTGGGAATGGCGTGCAATGAATCCACCAATCCATATATACAGGGTTCCACAACATTACCCGCTCATGAGCTGTTCGTCGAGCCCGGCCTCATGCCCAACGAGACCTTATACGTGATCCAGTCAAAGTGTTCCTGGCCTCCACGCAATGTTCCAGGAACTTCTGATGGTGGACTGCCACTCCAACTCGGTAAGGAAAAATAATCCTGCACAATCGACGTATTAATATCATGCAGGTGTTTGCATCCATGATATGCGCATGTTGTTGTTGCTTTGCTTCGATGAAGATTCTTTGCACACTAGCAGCTTTTAAGCCTTCTTCCTCTTTGTGAAATTAATGGAACAGACATGGAGTGTGTTCAAGGTTTGCCAGTGTGGTCCGCGAGTTCATCGGTGATAAATCGCCGTTTGTTTAACGGTTATAAAAGTGCAAACAAGAGAAGACCAAACGAATTCCTTGCCGGTAGCCTCATCTGACTTTTGATATCGTCTTTTTAGTTCAGAATCGATGTAGTTCTCTGTTGTGCAAGTAATGTCTTATTTTGGAGCACAATCTTGCAGGTTATGACTTTCTTGATACAAGCACGGGGCGCTTCCACGTGTATGTTTCATACAACTCCACCTTCAGCAGGGATAACGGACACCATTCCATGACAGTTTTGCGCGTTGCACGGTTGGTTAATATGGTACTTACAAACTTGCCTTCAACTTACCTTCAAGCTCATACTCAAGAATACGCCCTTAATTAAATTAGTTTCTTCACTACCTAGTGCTAATTATTATGCATTCGTACCATAGGCATCCAGTGCATATCTGAAGGTTCTTCGAGGAGTGAATGCAGAAATGCGCATAGAATTTCTGAACGAGATGCCCAAAGCTGCAATCAAAATGAAGCTGGACCTCACCACTCTCATTGACGCACTCTTCTTCACATGGACGGTTCAACTCCTCCTTCCAGTGGGTTAATTATATTTACCATCTTTTATTAAATATATATGTTAGTGTTGGACAACAAACTTATTTCAGTTGTTTTATTTCCAGGTAATAGTAACATATCTTGTTTATGAGAAGCAGCAGAACCTAAGACTAATGATGAAAATGCATGGACTCAAGGATGGACCATATTGTCTGATATCGTATTCCTACTTCCTGTCCCTTTCAGCAGCATACATGACGTTCTTTGTGGTTTTTGGCTCACTTATAGGTAGTATATTTGATTCCTTGCCGGTTCTGTATCAACAACAATCTTGCTAAAAAGCTTCTAAATCATACATACAACTCTTATTTTTTCTTGCAGGCCTCGACATATTCAGATTAAACAGTTATGTTATACAATTTTTGTTCTTTTTCATCTACATCAACCTGCAAATTGTTTTAGCCTTTCTCCTCGCGCCATTCTTCTCATCAGTAAAGACTGCTAGTGGTCAGTAAAATCAGGCCTCATATTATTTCCTCAAATAGGTGGCCTCCCTCTTTTATATCCTAATCTGGATAGGTCTTTTGTTTTTTGTATTGCAGTAATAAGTTACATTTACGTCTTTGGTTCTGGCCTTCTTGGAGAAGCGCTATTGAAGTTGTTCATTGAGGATACTACCTTCCCAAGTAAGTAATTTTCCTATAATTCACCTATAATTTCCAATTATATCACTGATTTCATTCCATTCTCAATGAGAACTACATTGTTTTACATGCATATTAGGACCATGGCTAGTGATAATGGAGCTTGTTCCCGGGTTCTCCCTCTACCGAGGAGTTTATGAGTTATCAGAGTATGCAGCTGCAGGAAGCTACATGGGGAAGCCGGGAATGCAATGGGGGGACTTGAACGACCCGATCAATGGGATGAAAGATGTTTTGATTCTGACGTCAATAGAATGGATACTTCTGCTTCTTGTGGCATATTTTTTGGACCACAGACCTGCATGGCATCCTATATTTCTCTTCAGAATTTTGTCGACCAAGCACTCGTCGCCGTCATATAAAGCGAATCCGAGATCCAGGAGGGTCTTTGCTGATATGGCCAGGGCTGATGTTGTCCTCGAGGTTAGTTAAGCATATAGGCTATACCTGAACCATTCGGTAGGCAGACAGTTCTGAACTGTTGTTCAAATTTTCTGGCTTTCAGCACAAGGTGGTGAAACGATTACTGAAGGAAATGGACACTAGGAATATGATCATCTGCCACAATCTAAAAAAAGTATACCGTGGAAATAACAGGAACCCGGACAAGCTCGCGGTGAGAGGCTTGTCTCTTGCATTGCACAAAGGGCAGTGTTTCGGAATGCTTGGTCCCAATGGGGCAGGGAAGTCATCCTTTATCAACATGGTGAGTGACAGCTTCAAAGTCTGCTTCGGCCCCGTATGCTTGTGTTGTCAGACTAACTTTAATTTAGACGGTCATCATGTGTTAGAGGCCATTAACAACACTTGAACTTTCACTGACTTGATTTCTCATGAATCATAAGGACTTCAATTTCTGTCGGTCTCACTGTTTCCTCAAGCGCAACAATGTTAAGACACCACAAAATGTGCAACATGAAAAACAGTTGACACTGGTCTGGGCTACTATGCATGCAGATGATTGGACTAGTGGCCCCGACTTGCGGAACTGCGTACATACATGGAATGGATTTGAGAAAAGATATGAATGAAATATATGCAAACATCGGTGTATGTCCACAGCACGAGTAAGATCACAAGTGACCAGTCTTGCATTTTCCTTCTGAAGATGGTTTTGTCAGTGTTGGGATGACAACAAAATATTCTCCAACTAATATATGCAGTTTGCTTTGGGAGACTCTGACAGGAAGAGAGCATCTGCTGTTCTATGGTCGAATGAAGAATCTCTCGGGTGCTGCTCTAATGAAGGTAGTTTCAAACCATGAACTAGAAAATAATCTGCAGATTACTACAGTACAATATCAACATAACAGTCTTATTGCAAGCTATCTGATACCACTCCATGCATTTACAGTTGAAACCACAGTTTAATTGAAACTTTTTTCTCCATTTGATAGAGAAGGACTAGAAATCCATTTTATTTCATCATCAGATGTCTCTTAATTCAGGCAGTCAATGAATCCTTGAAGAGCGTGAACCTTTTCCACTGCGGTTTCGGCGACAAATCTGTAAGCAAGTACAGTGGCGGCATGAAAAGAAGGCTCAGTGTCGCTATCGCACTCATCGGCAATCCTAAGGTACTTCCCACAATCATGTCTTCATTCCCTTCCACGCAATCTTCAAAACAATTCAGCAATAACTGCCACAATTTTCGTTGTGATCAATCAGGTGGTTTACATGGACGAACCAAGCACCGGATTGGACACGATATCTAGGAATGATCTGTGGAACGTCATCAAGCGAGCAAAGAAGGAATGCACCATCATACTCACAAGTAATGAGTGCCCCTCCTAATTTCAATCCTGCCTTTCCTCCAGTTATTCTTATGCTAAATACTAATCTGCATTTACATTTAAACTAACTTCCTATACTGTGACATTTCAGCGCATTCAATGCAAGAGGCCGAGGAGTTGTGCGATCGCGTCGGCATCTTCGTGAGCGGAAATTTTCAATGCCTTGGAACACCCAAGGAGGTATGCATGCCAGAATTACGCAACAATGTTCTTAACGTATTTGATGTGTGTGTTTGTTTTCGATCAGATGTAGTATGTTAATAAGCTGATCAATAAAGTCATCTTGGTAAAAAAGATGTTAATGGTAGTAAAGTTTACCTGAAAGGAAAACATTTGGTCTTCGTAAGCATTTGGTTGCTGCAAACTAAGAAGATGATACATTAATCTGGCAATACAAAAAATGTTGCAGCTGAAGACAAGGTACGGCGGCACCCGCGTCCTGACGATAACGACGGCGGAGGAGCACGAGGAGGAGGTGGCCGACCTGATCGCTGGGCTGTCGCCGAGAGCGGTGAAGATCTATGGTATGTCGGGGACGCAGAAGTTCGAGCTGCCGAAGCGGGAGGTGAGGTTGGACAGCGTGTTCGGCGCAGTGGAGGCGGCGAGGGGCATGTTCCCCGTGCATGGGTGGGGCGTGGCAGACACCACGCTGGAGGACGTCTTCATCCGGGTCGCCAAGGACGCCCGCGCCTTCGATGTCCTCTCGTAGTGCTAGCGGCGGCGACTACCTAGCTAGCTTAGGGTGGAGATCTGAAACGTGTACAAATTTGCGATTTTAGGGCGATTTGTTGATCGTTAGGTTAGAAACGAACTGAACGGCCCAACTGCTTGAGTACAAAAGTCTGGGGCCACAATCAAAGTTTCAACGTTCTAATGTGGGGAATGAACTGTATAACCGAAGATTCGTAATTGTCTAACATCACACACCTCGGAGTTCAATTCATAAAATTGATAGGTGATGCACAGGGATTTCTCCCGTTTATTGAGGATAACCTTGGTGTGTTGTGAAATCACTCATTAAAAAACATCTTAATACTCAATCAAAAAATTGGAAGGATCATGTTTATCTTGATACTTATATTAAAATGGATGTATGCATCTCTAGTTGGTGTAGAGGCCGGAAACTAAAAATTCTCCCATTTTCAGAACATCAAGTCTCCAGGCTAATTTTCCCTCGCTCGCGTCGCCTCAAGGGGGGAGCCTCGGGCAAACCCTAGCTACCACCCCGACCCTCCCTCCCTCTCTGCTTCTCTGCCGTCATCGTCGGAGGCCGGCGAGCGAGGCTCGCCCGGCGAACGGCGGGCCCTCCTCCTCTCTCCGCGAGGGGATCTCTGGGTGAGACGCGACGACGAGCCTGGGCACCCGGCATGAAGGCGGAGTTGCATGATTGCGCGGCGGCTGGGCCCCCACAATTTGTGAGGGCAACGTGTGGCCGGCCATGACAACTGACGGCGGCGGATCGGGAGTTTCCCATCCCAGATCGGTTCTCCTCTTTCATCACGCGGACGCTTGGGGCGGCAACCCTGGGCTTGGCGGTGGTGGTCATCTCCCTCATCAGAGGTAGTCGGCTTGAAGGTTGGGTGGTCGGATCTTGAGAGACATAGTTGCCGGTGAAAATCGAGCCGACAGCGGGTGATGACGGCGTTCTTCGTCGTTACCTTGATGAAAGCATCGTCGTGTAACTATTGTCGACCCACTCGTGCTGCTCCGGGGGAAACCCTAGGATCTGGTCTTCCAGATCGGACAATGGCGGCACTGGGGTGTCGTTTCTCTCTTGGAAGCATCGTTTGTGAAGTAGAGCTGGACGACAAATGCGGGAGGTGGAGCGGCTTCGTCTTGCATAGATTTTCGATGAAGATGTCAAGTCATGCCTGGCCGACAAGTGCTACGCTCTGGTATGTCTATTTGGCAGGTGCTACGCGCGACAGATCTTTCAGAAACTTCAAGCTGCATCGGCTGGTGGTACTTGCCAGCATTGTTCCGCGGTGTACCGACGGCGACCACGACGTGCTCAGCAGTTTGCGTGCAAGGAGGTGGGGCCGTTGGGCGCCGTGGTGGCGCCGACGAATGGCCGGACTGGCAAGGATGATGCGGATCTCTTTTTTGAAGATGGGTCAGCGGTTCGATGATGATGGCGGCTTCTAAAAAATGTGCATGTGGTGTACACTTTAGGTTTGCTGCACCGGTTGTAGGTTCCAATATGTTATGTGGATGGATCGACGAAGACACCGGTTTTAGATATGGAGAGTGAGAGCACTGCACATTATCGAGTTTATAGGTGCGAGTGATGGCTTCGGGTAGCTTGATGTATGTTCTTATGAGACCTTTGTTGAATAATTAATAAAGATGGTTGTATGCATCAATTGATGCAGAAGCCGGAGTTTTAACCTCATTTTCCAAAAAAATCACACACCTAAATTTTTCAGTGATCCTCGAAATCGTCTGAATCCAATAAACCGAACTAACGTTGAGCCCTCATCGTAAGCAAATGTATCCACCAGAGGTTACAATACGGGGAGATTAATTTCAAGGAAAGAAGACACGGAATTTGTAAGGTACCTGTGTTGTCTCTCACTCTCGATATATGTCAAGTAGCTGAAGGATTCGAATTTAGTGTCCATTACAATGAACCAGAGGCACACAAATTGGGGAATTTGGGGAGGGGGAGAACACACATGGGGATGTAGGTTGGTAGCCGGGTGTCGTTTAGCCATTGCCTTGATCCTCTGGATGGTGCCCTCTTCGATGTGCCAAGTATAAGCAGCTCCTTGCTAGTCGATCCACTCGGGCCCACTCGTCAATGTGTTAGACCTGCGCTGACGAGTGGGGCATGATGTAGAGACTATGAGAACACCTTTAGTCCTGTCGTCAAAGCTGCTACTATCAGAGTAATCCTTTCAGTTGCAGTATCACAGAACTGGTGCATAAGACAATTAGATGTGAAGAATGTGTTTCTGCATGGTGTTCTGGAAGAGGAAGTATTCATGAGACAACCTCCTGGGTATGAAAGCTCAAGCTCACCGTGGTATGTTTGCAAGCTTGATAAAGCATTATATGGCTTGAAATAAGCACCTAGAGCTCCTCACAGTTACAATCTCATGGCTTTGTTCCATCCAAGGGAGATACATTGCTCTTCTTTTATCATAAGCATGAGATAACTATGTTTATGCTCATTTATGTGGATGATATAGTTGTTACTAGTTCATCATCTCAAGCAGTTGAAGCCCTTCTCAAGGATTTGAGCAACGAAATTGCTCTCAAGGATCTTGACAGTCTTCATTTCTTCCTTGGGATTGAGGCTAAAAATGTTCAGAATGAAATTTTGTCGTCACAGAAAAAATATGTGCAAGAAATACTTCAGAGAATATGCATGAAGGGGTGTAAGCCTTCATCTTCACCTTTGTCCACCTCTGAAAAATTGCCCCTCCATGATGGTGAAGTGCTTGGAGGAAAGGACTCTACCAGGTACAGGAGTATTGTAGGAGCATTACAGTATCTAATATTGACTAGGCCAGACATTTCATATTTAGTAAATAAAGTATGTCAGTTTTTGCATGCTCCTACTAATGTTCACTAGAGAGCAGTAAAAAGGATATTGAGATATCTTCAAGGGACAAGAAGTCATGGACTTAAAATCAACAAGTCAGATTCAATGCTTGTAAGTGCTTTTTCAGATGCAGATTGGGCAGGTTGTCCTGATGACAGGAGGTCCGCTCGAGGTTTTGCAGTGTTTCTATGAGGTAACCTCGTTTCATGGAGTGCTCGCAAGCAGCCTACTGTATCTAGACCAAGCACAGAAGCTGGGTATAAAGCCCTAGCTAATGCTACTGCTAAGGTCATTTGGGTTCAAAACTTGTTGACTGGGTTGGGTATTCGTCATCCATAGGTTGCGTCACTTTGGTGTGATAATTTTGGTGCCACATATTTGTCTGCTAATCCTATTTTCCATGCAAGAACGAATCACATTGAGATTGACTATCACTTCGTTCGAGAAAGGATGGCGGGCAAACTGTTGAATATCAGATTCATTCATACTGATGATCAAGTTGTAGATGGGTTTACAAAACCGCTTACTCTTCGACAGCTAGAGGCATTTAGACACAATCTCAACTCAGATAGTTGTGATTGAGGGGGAGAGCTAAACAATGTATTGCGTGCATCTAGATGTTGTGTCCGTATGTGTTGTAACAACCTGGGTTAGGTAAGATTTATCTCCATATATTTAACTAACTTGGAGATCAAGCCTAAACCTAACCAACCCTGTAATCTACCTGGCCCTTGTGCCAATATATACACGCACGCGTCCCTGCCATGGGTATACGCTTAACCCATTGCTTTTCACAAGTTCATGTCAAATATTTTTGTTTTCTACTAGTTACCATAGCTCAGTAGTATAACTTTCCTATTAGCATACGAGGAACACTGACTATAAGTGAATTCTTTGGACGAAATTAACCTGAATTTTGAGCTTTCCTTTTTATAGATATTCTTTTGGTAGCTTTCAGGTGTTTCACTTCATATATCTTTTGATGTTACTCCCTCGGTAAAGATATAGATCTAAACGTTCTTATATTTCTTTACGAAGGATCTACTTAACAAAATATTCAGTTCATAGTTTCTTTTCACAGTGTATAGAGTTTTTTTTCTTGTAATTTTTTTGAAATAAATAAATGATATAGTAACCTCCTTGTTTGTGACATATTAATATGTTATACAAGTGACACGATTTTTTTTGTTAAATGCATAAGATATACTTAGGAGTACTATTTAAGTACTTATGGAATGCATTTAGAAAGTATTTGTCGGAAGAAGTTCCAAAAGTCACCTAAAAGTTCTGTTTACATTCATGAACATTTTTATGTTGATGGTGGAACATGTTATAGGATAAACATTTTTATATAATAAAATTGCAAGGACAATTTTATGGCATACATAAATATTTTATCATTCACATACATATTTAAATAGACGGTTGAGCATACATTAATAAAATGTTATTCGTGCAACTTTTTCTGTAAATTCATTGTGCAGAGTCAACTTGTTCATTAGGCAGGATATACACATTATATTTGCTAAGTTTAATAAATGTTGTAAATACAAAATCCAAAAAATATAAGAAATTTGTAGGCCATTCCGTGCTTCTACTGCTGCTGCCATCTATGGGGCCGTCCGAACCACCCTCCCCTCCTCGTAAATGCTATATGTACCTTATTGCAAGACAAAAGCAACCCTTGTACTTTTATGTGTGGTTTTCTTTACTCGATTCTTTAACAAAAAAATACATGTCAACGTCTTCTAATACACGTTGACCATTTATCCGAATACATTCTGAATATTTCTAAAATGCACGTTGAAAATTTGTTAAATACACGGTGAAACCTTTTTAATAAAACACTGAACATTTTTTTTAAATCGTGTGAACATTTTCTAAATGACAGAAAGATTCATTATGTATTGTTATAATTTAAAACATTGCACGAGCTCATTTTTACATTTCATGGATGTTACTTTAAACATGTGAAGCCTTTTTAAATGCCGTAATTGTTTTTGAATCATACAATTATTATTTTTCATTTGAAATTTTTATGATTTTTTCAACAAACCATGAATTATTTTAAACGTGTGAATATTTTTAAACGAAATGAATTTATTTTTAATTATACAAGAATAAATTAAAACCTCAAGAATAAACTTTTGCATACCATGAACATTTTTAACAAAGTAAAGTAATGTTTTCACTATGTATATAGAAAAATTTCGGAATATAAGTAAAAGGAGAAAAAAATGAAAAACGGTTGCCTCACAATGGATGTTTTTTTTTTTCTTTTGAGCAAAACGCTTCGCGATGGATAAAAGGACAAAATTACGGTACCATGAAGACCCTACTGGGCCGGACCAGCGCAGGCTCCCCTTCTTGAAGCAACCGCTCCTCGGCCTACTCATGCATAGAACAAAGGGACCTCCTAATCGGGGAAAACCCTATTCGCCGATCTCTGTGACGAATAGTCGGGCTTTCGCATAGGGGCGCCAAGCCTTGAGCCGGCGGCCGACAGCCGGTTTTTTCTTTTTCTATTTTTTATTTCTTCTTTTACTTTTTCATGTTTTTCTTTCTTTTTTCAAAATATGTTCTGAAATTTCAAAAAAACACATTGCAAAAAAAGCGAACATTTTCGTTTTTTCTGTATGTTTCTTTCTTTTACTTTTGTTTTAGAAAAGTCGCAATTTCAAAAAATGTTCAATATATTCAATACTTTGTTCGGCTTTTAAAAAAAATGTTCGAATTTTTTTATTCATGTTTGAAAAATCATTTCGTTCTTCTCAAAAAAAAATCAAATTTTGTTTGTGTTTTCAAAATTTGTTTGGTGTTTCAAAATTTGTTCGGTGTTTCAAAATAGGTTTGCTATTTCCAAAAAATGTTCGCGTTTCCAACTTTGTTCAATCTTTCAAAAAAGTTTTGGAATTTCATATTTTTTTCCATTTTTTCGAATTTTGTTCGTGATTTCAAAAAAATGTATGTATTATCAAATGTGTTCAAATTTTCAATTTTTTTTGCAATTTTGTATTTTTTCCATTTTTCAAAATTTGTTCGTGATTTTTAAAAAATGTTCGTGTTTTCAAATTTACAAAAAAATTGGAACTTTTAAATCTGTTCCCATTATTCAAAATTGAACGTGATTTTCAAAAAATTGTACGCTTCTTCAAATTTGTTCACATTTTCAAAAAAATAATGGAATTTCACATTTGTTCCCATTTTTCAAAAAAAGTTCCTGTTTTCAAAAAAGTTCACAAATTCAAAAAAATCCACGTTTTCAACTTTTGTTCAGAAATTTTCAAAAAATGTTCCTGTTTTTAAAATTGTTGACTTATGCCGAAAAATTGTTTGGATTTTCAATTTTGTTCTGACAATGTTGAAAAAGATTCAGGTTTCAAAAAGTATTCATTTTTCTAAAATTAAACGTGTTTGAAATTCAAAAAAAATTGAATCTATGGCTGTTCATAGTACTTAAAGTACCGCGCTACTAATTAGTCCTTGAAAGTTTTCTTGGTGTAGTGGTATGTCGATGTGCGTCAAGGCGTTTGGTCTTGTGTTCGACTCCCTTTGAAAGCACTTATTTTTGTAATCTTGTGTAGCGGGTCCTGTTGTTGGCCGGCCCAGGTGGCTATTTCTGTGTGGGTCCGGCTGCTATTTGCGGCAGATAGGAGCTCCCCCTAACCAACCTGCGGGGAAAACAAACGAAGTAAAAAGGTGTTGTGACTTCGAGCAACGTGGGAATCGATCTCTGGTCGAGAGAGTTGAGTGCTTTCATCCTTCCCACTTGACCAGGTTCAGTTTGCCGTCTACAGTTAGGAAATAATACTATTTGACCCCTCGTGTTCCTGTTGATTAATATAAAAATGAATAAATCATAAAAATGAAAACGTTTATGAATTTAAAAATATTCAAGGATTTTGAACAAATTTCACGGATTTTAAAAAGAAGTTCACTGAAGTTGAAAAAATATTCATCGAATTTGAAAAAAATGTTCATCGAATTTGAAAAAAGTTCCTCTAATCTGGAAAAAGGTTCATCGTATCTGAAAAAAGTTCATCGAATTTGGAAAAAGTTTATCAAATCTGATAAAAATTCATTGATTTTGAATAAAGTTCATCAGACTTGAAGAAAGTTCATTATTTTGTTGAGAAACTTCATCGAATTTGAAAAAAAGTTCACAAAACTGAAAAAATGTTCATCGAATCTGAGAAAAGTTCATCGAATTTGAAAAAAGTTCATCATAATTAGAAAAAGTTCATCGAATCCAAAAAAAGTTCATCAAATTTGAAAAAAGTTTAGCAGATTTGAAAAAAAGTTCATTAGTTTGAAAACAATTCATCAGAAAAATGAAAAAAATTTAATAGCTTTTAAAAAACATACATATTTTTTTAGAAAAAGTTCACCAAATTGAAAAAAAGTTCATTTTATTTCAAAAAGTTCATAGATTTGAAGTAAGAGTTCACATATTTGTAAGATATTTCATTGACCAAGGAAAAGAAAAAAGAAATATAGAAAAAAGGAAAAAAGGAAAACGAAAAAAATGAAAGAAGGCGAAAACGGAAAGGAATGAATAAAGGAAGGCCTACGGGTGCACTATTTTTGTGCGTATTAAGAATACAGACGAAAAACAAACTATATGGGCCGGCCCATAGCGGGGCGCTGCAGGCTCCCGTTAGCAAAAATACACATTAACGGACGCCTGCAGCACCAAATAGGAAATGCCTGGGACAAAGCCGGTTTTACGCTTCGCAGCGGCCCGNACCTGGGTAAATCCTCGCGTGCTAACCTTCTTCCCCGCGATTGAGTGAGT
>CBMN010037967.1:0-10696 GCA_000582825.1 Hordeum pubiflorum
GCAAATTAGAGTCCAAAACGAGGGCAAAAGAGTGAGGAAAAGTAGATACGTTGAAGAAGTATCAACCGTCCAACGGATCTGCGCGACGATTGCCATCGAGGAATAACTGTGCATCGAAGTAGGGGCCAAAGGGTTGGGAGAAATATGGAGATAGCAACGATAGGTGAATTGGATAGTTGAGTTGGTTGTGGCCTCGAGATAGGCCCCGCCAGTGTCCACAAACGGTGTGATGGCCGCTGTCGACGCCATAAAAGCCTTGCACATACACCTTAGGCCTTATATAGTGTAAGGTGCTTAGGGGAGGTGCTTAAAGAAATAAACCAGATTTTTTTCGATCACCCGTGCTTATTTGTACATGCTAGACGCTTAACTAGGCATTTCTCTTGTAGAAATAGGTATTGATGCTTCAGAAAAATCCATTTATTTCTTTAAGCACCTCAAAGCACCTAGCATTGTACACTTATGCTTCTTCTAATACATCGATGTACAAAGCTTTCGTGTGTCCGCAAGAAAATTACTATATTTAAACAACATGTACACCATTTTTTCACATATTTGCTCTCACTTTTTATTGCGAAAAAACACATATCATGTTTGAGGCAATTTGGTTCAGGGTCTTCTAGCTATTTCGATTTCGTTCAACGAATACAATGCTAGTGATGTCATGCGATATTTTTCCTTTCTAGAAGAAAGACCCATTGTCATTTTATTATAACCAACTAAACATGAAGGAACACATTGAAAGGCCCATATGAAAAGAAAAAAAATAACCAAAGTCATTTAATTTTGTCTTCTCCGCCACCTGCGTTGGACAACGCAGCCTCAGCGTCGAGAAGTCGTCGTCATAATAGAGTGGTTGCAAAGAACGTGGAAAAAATCTTCAGCAGCAGCACAAAGCCAAGGCTATAGGAGCCAATGTTGTAAGTATCGCGCATGCACCATTTTTCAAAATATAAGGCAGAGTTTGACTGTTTAAAACCATGATTTGAACAAATAGTCGTAATGTATGCTCATGTTATACCACGGTATATCTGAGTCGAAGTGTGCACATTACTTTGGACTATATGAAACTATCGGAATGACGTGATTTTTAACAAACAAAACATCACAAATTTTTTACAGGTCATCTGCAGAGCAACTGGCTGGATTCATACGTGGTCATTACTCAGCTGTGTGCGGAAGTAGTCAAGGAGCATATGGCATATGGATGCAACCGCTGGGAGACGGTAACATGAGATACCTATTGGATAACAGTCCAACAATAAGATATGTGTATAGTTATCTGGTCCTATTTTTGCCGGTTGTGGCAATGATTTTTCTTTTCAACTCATTTTGGGTTCTTGTATCATACCACTACGTACTTGGTGAATACTTTGGTTAATAATATGGCGGCATGCATCTTTTTGACGCAGAGGTTGGGGACAATCCTTTCTTTCCAAAAACATGCTCATGTTACACAAAACGAACACGACTAGATTCATATTCAAAAGCACCTATATGTGCTCATGATTCTGTAATCATTGACCAAATATCATACCAAAGATTTTCTTGAAAGCACGAATTTGGATAGTCAAACTAGTACACCTTACATTTTGGAAACATAGAGATTATTAGTATTCAGTCATAGCTATATAACCACTAAAATGTTTGCGAAGAAAGGCGATAGTGCATGCTATTTTTGCTTGCATGAGTCTTTGGGGTCGATGGTACTCATGGCAAACTATACTTAGAGCTGAGAAAATATAGCAAAGCTTACTTAATTAGAAAATGCTTCCTAACCATCAAATGAAGCTCTTCCCCATTCCCCCGGCATCATCTCGTTTCTGTTGGTGTGTCTTGGTTTGTCTGTCAAACGAACCAAGACATACACATGCAGACGCGCCTAGCTAGGCGCCAAGAAATTCCTCAACCAACAACCTTGAACTCCTTGTGAAGAAAGATCGACGACGACAATGGAGTCCGACACGTGCGACCTCAGCGAAGGCATGTCGACGGAGCGCGCGTACGAGGCGGAGCCGGTGCCGTCGCTGTCGGAGACGATCACGGCGCGGTCGCTGGCGGTGAGCCTGCTCCTGGCGGTGACCCTGACCGTGGTGGCCATGAAGATCAGCCTCAACTCGGGGTTCCTCCCGTCGCTGAGCATCCCGGCGTGCCTCCTGGGCTTCTACCTCTCGCGCGCCTGCATCCGCGTGCTGGACTACATGGAGGTGTCGCACCTCCCCTTCACCCGGCAGGAGAACACGGTGATCCAGACCTGCGTCGCCTCCTGCACCACCATCGCCTTCAGCGGCGGCTTCGGCACCTTCCTCCTCGCCATGGGCCGCAAGTCGGCCGGCCACGACGACGTTGTCAATGTCAAGAACGACGCCAACGTGGAGGAGCCGAGCATCACCCGCATGATCGCCTTCCTCTTCCTCGTCAGCTTCGCCGGCATCTTCATCATCATGCCCTTCCGGAAGGTGATGATCATCCGGCACCAGCTGACCTTCCCCAGCGGCACGGCCACGGCGCACCTCATCAACAGCTTCAACACCCCGCAGGGCGCCACCCAGGCCAAGATGCAGGTGTCCATGCTCTTCAAGTCGCTCGCCGGCTCCATGGCCTGGTCCATCTTCCAGTGGTTCTTCTCCGCCGGGAGGGACTGCGGCTTCAAGACCTTCCCCACCTTCGGCATGGAGGCCTACAGGCATGGCTTCTTCTTCGACTTCGGCATGACCAACGTCGGCATCGGCATGATCTGCCCCTACGTGATCACGCTCTCCATGCTCGTCGGCTCCGCCGTCTCGTGGGGGATCCTCTGGCCCTACATCGAGACCAAGGAGGGGGACTGGTACCCCGCCAACCTCGGCGGCGGCAGCCTCAGCGGCATCAAGGGCTACAAGGTGTTCATCGGCGTGTCCATGATCCTCGCCGACGGCCTCTTCAACTTCCTCTCCATCATGTTCCGGACGTCGCGCACCATGACCAAGCGCCGCAAGCAGCCCATCTCATCCGCCGCCGCCGGCAGCGTGAACCAGCCGTCCTGCCTGATCGGCGAAGGCCCGGACATGGAGCAGCAGAAGACGGCCAAGAGCTTCGACGAGCGCCGCAGGGCGCAGGTGTTCCTCAGGGACAACATACCCAACATGGTCACCATCGGCGTCTACATCCTCCTCGCCGCCCTCTCCACCGCCACCATCCCGCTGCTGTACCGGCAGCTGCGGTACTACCACGTCGCGCTCGTCTACCTCGTGGCGCCCCTCTTCACCTTCTGCAACGTCTACGGCTACGGCCTCACCGACATGAACCTGTCCAGCACCTACGCCAAGATCGCCATGCTGGTCTTCGGCTCGTGGGTTGGGCTCAGGGACGGCGGCGTGATCGCCGGCCTCGTCGCCTGCGGGATCATGATGGGCACGCTCTCCAATGGCGGCGACGTGATGCAGGACCTCAAGACGGGGTACCTGACCCTCACCTCGCCGCGCGCCGTGCTCATCAGCGAGCTGATCGGCACGGCGTTGGGCTGCCTCATCAACCCCACCGTCTTCTGGGTGTTCTACAAGGTGTACAAGACGGGCGGGACGACCGGCGGCGACATCCCCGACGTGCCCTACGCCAGGGTGTACCGCGGCATGGCCATGCTGAGCGTGGGCCAGGAGGGGCTGCCCATGCACAGCATGCTCTTCGCCAAGATCTTCTTCATGCTCGCGCTGGCCCTGTGCATGCTCCGGGAGCTGGCTAGCCGCCAGGAGTGGCGCGTGCAGGCGTACCTCCCGAGCACCGTGGCCATGGCCGTGGCCTTCTTCGTGCCGCCGGACATGGCCATCGGCATGTGCGTCGGGAGCCTGGTGCTGTGGATGTGGGAGCGCACGGACCCGGTTGAGGAGCGGATGCTGTCGTCGCCGGTGGCGTCCGGGCTCATCTGCGGGGACGGGCTCGGCTCGCTCGTGTCGTCGCTGCTCACGCTCGCCAAGGCCACGGCGCCCATCTGCATCAAGTTCTTGTCCCGGGGCGACAACGAGAAGTTGGATGCCTTCTTGGCAACGCTGCCAGCGACATAGCTTCTTCGTATATATATACAAAGTGTGCTTCGTGTAGGTTAACAAATTTATAATTGACCGTGTACAAAACTATTCAGGCATATAGTAGATCTTAATTAGATGTCGTACGTGTATGTTCCACTCCACTGTAATGAACAAGTCCATACCGAATACAATTTTCATGTAAGTTTTTGTGTGAGTTTTTTAGGTATGTCTAGCAAAGCCCGGATTCGATAATTCTACATCCACGAACAGATTAACGAAAACTTACATAAACTTCCTAAGTAAACCACTCCCCCCCTCCCCCGATTTTCACGGGGTGGGCCCCCTCCTCCCCCAATCCCAGCTCTTCACGTTTTCTTTTACATAAAAGTTGTAAGTAACCTTACGCATGTCTAGCAAAGCTCGGATTCAATAATACTACATCTACGAACAGATTAACGGAAACTTACATAAACTTCCTAACTAAACCTCTCCCCCCTTGATTTTCACAGGGTGGGCCCCTTCCTCCCCCAATCCCAGTTCTTCACGTTTTCTTTTACGTAAAAGTTGTAAGAAACCTTATGTATGTCTAGCAAAGCTCCGTTGGATTAATATGAGGCGGTCATCTTCTTCCTCCTGTAATCGCCATTAGATGCTGGCTCAACCGCTCGCCCCCCCACCCCCTCCCGCCCCGCCGCGTCAATAGGTCTTGCCGCGTGCCACCTTGCTGCATCTCGATTAGTGTGCTATGCATGTACTCTAAAGTTCTAGATATAACCATTGTGAAATTCAGAACTCTCTAGCTTGTTAAGTGGTTTGTGCTAGGTGAACTTGAGTTCCAGATGATTTTTGTTGTTGTGTAGATAGAATGGAATGGATTGGTGTCTGTCATTGTTTTCTTGCCTCCTCGATATAGATTGGATTGATCATGAGTCGTGACTTATCATGTACTCCCTCTATAAACAAATATAAGAGCGTTTAGATCACTACTTTAGTGATCTAAATGCTTTTATATTTTTTTACGGAGGGAGTATATGCTTTTCTCCTTGTTTATCACCCTTCTGCTCTCTTGACTTTTAGCATTTTCTGTAAGAATGAACTTCATTTCAAATTGGTTGAGATGTCTTCTTGGAGCAGTATCATCCTTCACCTTCGCTGAAATGCTTGATGTGCCTACAGAGAGGCAGATGAATCTCGCGTACGTGAAGCATGGGACAACTTTCTTGGCCCTCCCATGGGCATGGTTGGTGCTATGTCTACTGATGCGAATAATCCATCATGGGATCCTGATGTTTTTGTAAGGCTCCTTTTCTGTTAGATTCCACATGGCATACATACTTATCTATGTTTAGTTATCCCCCAGTATTCATCCCAGTTGTTTGGAAACTACTAGTTCCCCCCAAGATACATATCTTCCTCTGGCTGATTTCTCATAACAAGATTATGACTAGAGACAACATGAGGAAGAGGCATATTATTAAGCCATTAGATTGTGTCTTCTGTACTGACAATGAATCAGTTGATCATTTGTTCTTTAACTGTGTGGTAGCTAGATCGGTTTGGTGTCTTATTATTGAACATTTTAATAGATCTTTAGGTGCAGACTATTTCTCCATTGCCAGACTTTGGGTCTCCAATAAGAATAACTCTGCTATTAATGTTGTAACTGCTGCTGCTATGTGGAGTTTGTGGAAGTTTAGATCACCATGATATTTAACAATGCAGTTTGGCTGAACATTAAATAGGTGCTGGGGCGATTACAGGCTACAGTCAGGAACTGGATGATTCTTTCCAAAGAGGGTGAAAAAGCCAAACTGGAAGTCTTCATCTTGTTTCTTGCAGAGCGTCTATTAGGACCTTTGTGTCTGACCGGGAGCTGAGGGAAGATGATGACCTGAAAGCCCAGATGATGTTGCAGCTGGCTCCCAAGACGTTCACCAAGATGGCGCTGCAAGAGGGAACCTGGGCACCCCATCCTACGACTTCCCCTCCACTGAAGACAAGGCGATCACCCTCGGAGATCTGGGCAACTGCCTGAAGCTGGAGACTCTAGCAAAATGTGACAAAGAGATGGTACTCTGATGGTGGAGATCGGGTGGTGCCTCGATGTTTTTAGTTCCTTTTTTCCTTTTTCGGTGCTGGAACTACCTGTAATAAGGTTTTAGCTTTTATTTTTGCTACCTGTCGTTTAGGAGCTCTCGAACCTTTTGGTGTGTGACGCTGAGTTTCATTCTGGTTAATGGAATATTTCTTTACGGAGGGAGTATTAGTTATTATAGTTCGAACATTTACAAACACTAGCTTCACAAAAGACAGACTATTTGAACCTTGCGATTATGCTTATTTTCTAGACAACCTGAATGGCTTAGAAACCTTGAATTTATTGCACAAATGGCAATTGTATTTGATTTCAACACGGTGTCTGTTGCGTTCTTCAATCTATAAACTTACGGGTGACAACTTTTGTAGGGAATGAAGAAAGATACTCTTCTCAGGGAAGGCATACTTCCTTCGATGGTGACAATTGACAAATTGCAAAGTCCAGCGGCTGCTCAACGACGCCATCGAGGAAAATGTTGACAAAATGGACGTGACACCTCTAGCAACAGAATCCAAGGTCGATAAAATGGATGTGGCATCTCCTGCGACAGAAGCCAATGACAACCCTTCCGGTCCAGTTTGCTATGGGAAATGAAGAAAAGTGCATACACCAATTGTCTATAACCTGTGATTGTTTGATTCTGCTTGTAGTTCCTAGTGTGTCCCCATGCTGTTGCCTTTTTGGTGGTTGCACCGTTGAATTCCTAGTCACCGATGGGTCTTTGGTGCCAGCGATGGTGTCAAACATTTTAGGGGTCGTTTTGACTCAAGGGGAACATATCTAGCGTTACTTAAGTCGACTTTTCAGTACATCAAAAACATGCTATGCTGAGTGCGCAAATCACCCGACGAAGGCTGAATTCACCTCGGCAACAACTACATCGGATGTAACACTCAAGATATCGCACTCGGCTTATGGTCTATCAGAATACGGATGTAAGCCGAGTGTCTTATGTCGGGGGCTCGACATGCATTTATAGTCAAGTTAGCGACATCGTCCGATTCTGTAGGAACGCTGCCAGTACAAAAATCATATAAGGGGTTCCTGCACTAGTGCACGGTCCTCGGCCACCCTCTTCTATTTTTTGCTTCTCGGCTACTATTTCTAGCTTTTGCACCTAAATGCTAAGCAATTTCTTCTTCTCCACCTCCTCCATCTCAAGCCTTTCCATCTCAGTCTCAAGTCTTTTCCCCTCCACAATCACATTTCTATCGTCGGTTGTGGCCTTTTCCTTCCACTTCTCCTCCAAAACAATTTTATGTCACACATACGAGACGTTAATTCAAAGCTCTTCCATTGATTCTCACAAAATACAAAGGGTTGCAAGGCCTATGCCTTAACCCATACCTTATCGACTACTCACACATGGAGATCAGATCACATGAAGAAAACATTGAAGAACACATCTTGAAGATCGATTGATTGATAATATGGGTTACAATGGTTGTCTTGTGCGATGCACAATTACAAGTATGAGCTAGATGGGGATGAACTATGGTGGTGAATAAAAATACGCAGCAGAGTCCTGCTATTTCCCTCAAAAAACTATGGTGGTGATGGTGGCTATGGAGATGAGATGGGGCGGCTAGGGTTGATGGAGGGGATGAATATGGCTTTGTTGTGGACAACTTGCATGATGTTCTGATGACATTTTGGCTGGGTCCCCTTTATAAAAGTTGTTTAGGTGGACAAGCTGCCTCGATTTCCACGCCATTGCAATCAACTCTTCCTTGCAAGCTCCAACACCATTGTTCCTCTTGACTAGCTTTGCATGCTTTCCTCCATCGAGACACACACAAGGAGTGGTTGGGTTCTCTAGAAAGTCCTCTTCTTCACTATTTTTGAGCCTTTGCCTCTTTGGTGTGGTTTCAAAGTTACTTCTTATCTACTTCTCATGCCCATAAAACCCATTGTAGAAATGATGCAAACCCAATGGGTTGTGTCGTCTTTGGTGTTCCTTTCTTTGTTAAGAGTTTGCATTGCTTCCTCTTATTGGTGGATGGCACTCCACTTGGTAGCTGCAAGCACTTGCTCCACACATCCGACCCAACGATGACTAAGAGAACCGATTGTGCAGTTAAAGGGGATGGGCACAATGTTGTTGTTGTACTCCTTGATGCAAGCCAAAATCTATCCTTTGTTTGGTCTCCACCAACCATGGCGTCGGGATACGTTGATCCATGCTTCAAACAAAAGCTTTGTCCTCATCGATCTTGTACTTACCCGTCGTCGACCTCCTCTTGACTTAACTCTCATCAATCTCCTTGATCTCATCCTCCTCATTCATCATCTCATCTTCTCTTGTTTGGTTATATGGCATAGTCATCGCAATTTCATCGAGCCCTAGTGTGTGGCTTGAATTCAATTCATTGTTGAAAGCCTGGCCATCATTGTTCATTTGCATGCTACAATAGTAAAAAATGGACCTAGCAATCAATATAAAATATGCGTCACTATACTACGCAAATGTAATCAATAAAACGAAAAGAGGGAAACTTTTTGACCTTTCGGGCATTTCCTCGAGCCGGTTGTTATCACAAGTTGAAGCGTCTGGATCGATCCCGTCCTCGGCCATCGAGGTGCAGGGGTTGCCTACATGGCAGCAGAAGGTGGGATAGCACACGCCAGAGCCGCGATAGGTTGACGGGAAGCGAGCATGCAGCCACATTCTACTTTTTCTTTGCCACCGAGGCAGTGTTAACCGTTGCCTTTCCGTCGGCCGACGGTCTCTTTTACTAATTTGCCTCGCCACGGTCGGTATGATGGCCGCGCCGAGGGGACCACTAACGACCGCCATCAACGCTCTGCTGCAGATGAGGTTCCCCCCATGTTGTCGCCTTTTAGGTGGTTGCACCGTCGAATTCATGGTCACCGACGGGTCTTTGGCGCCAGCGATGGTGTCCAAGGGTGTGACGGGGGACGGCCTACCCATTCAGCCATTCATCGGGAATGAGGACGACCAATGACGACTATGGGGCGAGAACGTTGGGGAGTGCATGAGGGAGTGTGGGAGTTTTAGTGCCTGTTCGGAACCTCTTCAGTCTCAAAACTTCGCTCCGTGCGAGGAGCTCGGTTTGAGCCACACCCTGTAATTGTGCTGCCGCTCCCTCCGCTCCGGGAGCTGCAATTGTGTAGCAGAGAGGATCCAAACAGGGTCTTAGTCAGCCAAGCGGTCATGGACTAAATTTGAGGGAGATGGGGCATGTTTTGGGGGTAAAAAACTTATATTTAGTAAACTTTGGGGTTTAGGGGATCTGCTTGTTGGCACTTTCTGGCCCAAATATCACTTTTGCTCCTCAAATTTGAACTTTAGGGGATTTGATAGAGATGTCCTGCTATAAGAGGAATATTCACTTTGGTGTCGAGGCTCAAATGAACCGATGAACAACAAAATCAATAAAAATAGGAAAAAATAATCCAAAAAATCTGTTTTTTAAGCAAGATGTGCATGGTGGGATGTTCTTGCAAAATTTGGTGAAGCTTAGACATTCGAGGAGCGTGCGACAAAAAATACAAAATCAGGCGTGAACAATACTGTTTTCAAATGTTTCTCACGAACCCATTTTTTTTGCCACGTCTCCTCAATGTCCAAACTTCACAAAATTTTACACGAACATCACACAAGTGACCACCTTGCATGACCATTGTTTTTGGAATTTTTTATTTTGTTTCTATCTGTTTGTGATTTTACTGTTCATTGCTTCACGCCCGGGCATATCGGAGCCCGGGCACCGAAACGTCGGTCCCAGTTATAAGAGCATCTCTAGCAGACCCCTTAAAATCGCGACCCTTAAAAGCGGGATAAGGGTTGAGAAAATCACGTTTCAAGGGCCAAAATTGGCGGGGATATTCTCTTTTACCGCTCGGGTTTGCGGGCTTTGTTCCGCCGCCGGCGGTTTCGGCCCCGCAAACCGTAAAAGCACAAAAATCAATTGACCATGATTTTGAGCAAATAAAACATAAGTGCCGAGAATTCAAACATGATCTTTACACGACCACACAATTTTGGCGACATTTGAACATGTTTTTGCACCACAACCCAAAAGACGTCACCACACCATCCGTCATCACTCCATCATCATCATCATCACAAGATGAAATCTTGACTGCCACCATTGCCACCACCACTTACCGAACCACCATGCTCACCGAACCTTGATGGCATGGCCTCTTCTGGCTTGCCTCCTCCTCTCCAAGATCTCCAACCTTGCCATGTCATGCCATTCTTTGGTGACCTCGTCCATCTCATTTTGGTTCATCATCATGATCTTGTTCTCCTCTTGAAGGAGTTTGGACATGGCTTTGTCCTCCTCGACCTTGGATCTTCTCTCCTCAATGGCGGCCTTGCGGTCGGTCTCCTCCTTGAGTAGTTGCCACTTCTCTTGCTTCTCTTGAGCCTTCTTCTCGGCCAACTCCTTTTTTGTCTCCAATGTCTTGATCACCAAAAGCTCATTGGACTTGACCATGTGATCTAGCTTGTCCCACAAGCTTGAAGTCTCCGCTTCCTTGTTGATCTTATCCTTGGCCTTCTTGTTTCCATTGGGCTTGTTCTTGTTTCTTGGGCCATCGTCCTCTTCATCATCATCATCATCAT
>CBMN010037971.1:59-13160 GCA_000582825.1 Hordeum pubiflorum
CACTGAATGCGCATCGCCGGAAATCGTGAAATAAATACAGGAATAATTGCGAGCATCAGAATTTAAACCCTGTTGAGCCGAGGATACCACGGCCCCTCTAACCATCCAATCACAAGTTGGTTCGCGGCACGATACATTTAGGTGCATGTGATTGTCTCTAATTAAACAAGAGTTTAAACTGCACGATATGGATTTAGATTGTGAGGTTAGTGATCATTGTGCATGCATCGTATTTTTTTACATGGTACATATACAGATGCTCATACCTACGTACGTACATTCATTAAAAATGCTAGACACACGGGCACCTACAGGCTATAAAACACCCAAACTGAAATCCAACCATAAACTTTCACGCCACATTATTTTTCAGTCAACCTATAAAACACCCAAAAAATGAACATATGCACACCTTACCCCTATGAGCACCACCGAGAGACTGAGCCGGCATATCGTCTTAAGATTGACAAAATAACCACAGACGCCTTCATAGTCGATGGGAACATCTCTTTTCACTGAATGCACATCGTCAAAAATCCTGAAATAAACCCAGAAGGTAAGTTGGATGCCACTGTTCTCCTAACCATCTAATCATATGGTTGATGACTACATCCATCGCACTTAATGGTGATTAAAGCATGACATGCATTTCTTCTGGACATGTCCATGCACCTCTCTGCCATCGGGATGTTGTCATGCCATGTTGAAGGACGATTAGATGGAAACATCAATATTATCTTCTGTTGCAGCGTACGTGTTGATTGACTACAGTTAAACAAGATTGAGGGCTCTGCATGATAGAGTGCGTTTGGCTCTTTAATTAAATGAAATTGTGAACTACTACATGATAGCGCATTAGAGGCGAACCAACCTGTTGTTGGATTGTGGAGGGACAGTAATAACTCAATCCACCAGAGTTCAAGTCCTGGCACTTGCATTATTCCTGGATTTACTTCAGAATTGCCGGCGATGCGCATTCAATGGGAGGAGACGTTTCGTCGACGATGAGACGCCTACAATGACTTCGTAAATCTCAAGATGATATGCCGACTTATTCTTTCAGAGGTGCTCATATGGGTAAGATGTGTGTGTGTGTTCATAGGGATTAGTCTATACGCGTATATATGAGCGCTTGCGTCTGTACCGTGATTTAATCTAGATTTTGTGGAATATGCACTCCATCATTTGTCTAAACTATGTACGCTGAGCACACCGTCGATTTTCTAAGATTTAGTGACGATCTGTCTTTCTTATTGACATCTGGATGCACCTCCCTACCTTTGAGGATATCGTCCATGTTGATGCATGTATTAATGGACGCATAAAAAAATCCCGTTGCAACGCACGGGCATATGTGCTAGTAAAAACTAACACGTCTATCGTCACCTCACGATCCTCTTCTGCGTGCAAGGGCATCCACTTTCCCTAATATTTATCGATGAAGCTAGGGTTCAGGTTGCCTGCATCGTTACTGCTGGATTGCTTCCGTGGTGACGCAGTTCCGAACTGTTGATTTATGGAGCGACTCCTTGCTGCAGGTGCTTCGTCCGAGGGAAACACACGTACAATAGGTAAGCTGGTTGATTTATTCCTTTGATGAACACACGTACATGCACTTGATGGTGATTTCGTTGCTCCTAGATCGCGTTCGTCTCTTGGTGACGCAGTTCCGAACTGCTGATTACTTACTTTCTGGCGAACTTGCATGGACTGACTCCTTGCTACAGGTGCTTTCAGCTAAGGGAAACTCACAGGTACAATGGGTAAGCAGGTCGATTGATTCTTTCCGTGAATACACATACAGACACTTGATAGTGATTGATTTAATCTGGGTAGATGTGCATGAGGCAGAACTCTCAATTGAAAACACCGGTGGGACAGAAAGCAGCACGACAACCCAAAGGTAGAATCAAAGACGGCATAATGACTTCTTCTACTAATCTGAATTCCCAGAGTCAATTATTTCATTCGAATTTTTCATGCACAATAATTTCATTTGTAAATTCAAATTCAAATGAATCTCCTTGACATTTGATTCAGGGTTTATCACACTTATTGGTTCAATCATGGTGATACATATATGCCATTGCTGATGCCAAAACATGCACGTACTTTTCTTGATAGTACAAAGCGATTGACGGTGCATGTCATGGCCATGGAATTGGTTGCGGCAGAAGCAACACATATTTATCTCGCTCTGTACCCAATATGTGAATGTGAGCTTCAATTTTTCCTGATTCCCTTTTTTGTTGAGAAATCTGATTCCTATTGTCATCTGGGAATTATAATAATAGTGTGCAGTACCATGATTTCAGTGCTTGAAAGGAGTGGAAGATGGTCATGGTGTGTGAATATCCATGTTTCATATTTTGAATTAAGATGGAGCATTGAATTCTTTTGGAACATTAAATAATTAAGCTGCTCTCTACGTTGAAGATATCCACATACACTAGCCACTTCCAAATTTATAAACCTGAGCTTAAGGCATCTTCAATACTTATATTTGGATGAAAGTGGTATATTGTTTTTTTGTGTGGCTGCTATATCAGAAAAGGTTACGAAAATTGTGTTCTCTTCCCCCCCTTAATTAGTACTTCCTCCGTCCGGATTTATTAGGCCCGGAGACCACTTCTCTTAGACCAAGGCACATAGTAATTTGCTCACATTAATTTTTCCATCCAACTCCCAATTTGCACTTACTCATATGCTAATTTTGACATACAACCAATGAAAATGCATGCATGCAGTGTATTTATTATTCAGCTATGAGACTAGCAACAATAACTCTCACTACAGCCAATGAAATGGTTACATGCATTTAGATTTCCAAAGCAAGGCCTTATAAAGAGGGACATGCTTGTGATGCTCTTAAGCCTAATAAACCAGGACGGAGGGAGTACTCGACAAGCTATTCACTTGAATTGGCATGTGACTGGGCCTCCAGATTATTCATGTTTTATAAAAAACATGTACCGTTCTTTCTTATAACCTATAATGCATGTAAATAGGTTGGGCTTGATTATTAGTTTTCCATTTTTACAATGTAATTGGAAATATAGGGAAAGGATGCGTACAAAGACCCAAAGTGGTCGGAACCTTCTCGAGACCCTGCGTAAGCGGGAGCTACGTGCATCGGGCTGCCCTTCACTAGGTGTAAGCAAAATATGATGGATGGTTATATTAACGTAGTGGAAACACTCTAATGACATATTTGTGGTAAAAACATGTTTTCCCTTAATGTAGGTTTATTACTTTGCCTTCATTATATTCTAAATGAAAATGTATCACCATATCAAGAGCAAACCTTATGCTCCCACACTTCACATCGCCAAAACATTCATTTTTTTTCCTTACATGTAAACGGCTAAACAAACATTTGACTACAAAATATCTGCATTTGCAGGTTACATTATGTAAAGACTAATGTCCGGATCTAAAATAGCAAATAGTAGTACATAAAATATGATACCTTCATTTCAATTTCTATTAAAAATAGCAAATAGCAGTACCCTTCTACATGTACAGTTTTTTTTATCAGATTTCAGAATGCATTTTTGTTATTTTTACAAGACAACTCAAAGGAGACATACGTGGTATTATCTTAGCGCTAGGGATCAGACTACTGATCCCTAGCCTCGCATCAGACCAGCCCAACGCCGTACGATAAGATTGCTTCAACCGGTTAGATTAGTATAGGAGCGTGGGCCTTTCTGTTGCTAGTTTCCTTGTAATTTGTTTCATAGAATTAATCGCTCCCAGAAATCACGGCTAGCAGAATTTGGGCGTGGGTCCACGGATAATAATAGCAAATTGATGCGAAAATTTGTTTCCATGTAATAGAAAATAAGCTTCCATAATATTCGTAAACTTGCAATAATACACTACTTTCATATATGCTTCTGATATTCGTCCATATATTCACAGGTGTTTCTACTTGATGCCTCCTCGTATTCCATGCTTGTTTCCATCATATGCTAAATATATGCTTCCAACTGTACAACGCCTGTTTCATACTTCATGCTCACATTTTTCTCAAGCATTATCAATATTTATTTTATGCTATGACTATGAAGCACGCATGGTTGTGTTTCGAAGCACAATTTTATTTGGTTGAAGCATGAGAATGTAGTACCAGTTCCACATACCATCGTAAGAAACGAAGCACACAGTATTTTCCAGGAAACATATCGTGTCAAATGTATATGGATGGATTTTATATCATAGTGAGCCATAGAAAAAACATAGTTTGACAATTGTTGAAGCATGAACAAAATAGTTCCGAAGCATTACCATGTGTAAACAACAAACCAAACATGTCGATGCTCGGAAAACATGCCATATATGATACCGAAGCACATATTTGATACTAAATTGAAGGAAGCATATACATGGGTACTATGAAACTTAATACAAAGAATTTGAAGCACTCCATCTGTGACAATGAAGCACGTCATTCCCACTATGTAGAGCCAGCGACATCGAGGAACCAAAGGCGTCGAGGGAAGGAAGCATGAGAGACGATGCCGACCCCGAACAATGTCACATGTCAATTACGAGTACAATAGATGCAAGGACGCTGAACAAGAGGCCTATCACATTATTTGTCCCTGCTCCCCGTTGACATCCTTGCCATCACCGCTACCATTCACACCAGCCACCTTACCGTCGTCGTCTCGCTATGGCAGTGGAATCTCCAACCTGTAATGGCAGCCCGACATGCACTGGTTGTATTTGGAAGTAATGTCAATTTCATGGTATCTCAATATAACACAATAGTATGGAAAAATAGAAGCATGACTAGAATGACGCAAACTCTATTCTGTGAAGAAGCACGCGAATGATTCATAAGAAGCATGAATGTTTGGAAGCATCATATGTGTCATGTTGATACAAAATTCACAGATATTCGTCTATGTTTTGGTGATAAACTACACACAGGACATAACGAAATCGACCAAAGAAAAGGGTATGCACACTGTAACACAGAGATGTCAAAAGAATATTTGCCACATAAAAATTAGGAATCAACTAGCACATCAACTAACATTGTATCCAGATGAGATCGTGAGAGGACTCAATACATAAGTACATGAAGATGGTGCTTTTAGAGAGAGAGAGAGAGAGAGAGAGAGGGGGGGGATCTTGCAATGGTCCATGCGTGATTGATTCGTTCCCCTCATTCCCCAACTGGAGACGGCGCTTCGGCATGGTGGAGTACAGGTCGCGAGACCTCAACCTGGTGGGAGGACCGGGATGCAGAGGGGGGTTGCGAGCTTGCTCATGCGACGTCATGGATAATGGGAGGGCATCACGACCTTGGCGTTCATCTGCATCAGGGGCATGCGAGAGATGGAAAGGGGCGGGGATTAGGCTGGGTCGGGAAGGTGAAATTATTTCGGGAAAGAGAAACTGCCCGGGAGTTATGGGGGCTAGAAAATAGGCTTGTTGACGGGCTGGGAGACTGATTTTGGAGGAATCTCAACCGTGAGATGAAAAACGCATCAATGTCGCGCGACGGGTCTGACGAAACCATCTTACCAGACTACTGATGATAAGTGTTTCCCATTATCTTATTAGTGTCACAACTATGTTTTCCTTTCATTAATAGTCTAAGTACAGATCTACCAACCAATAGAAAAAAAATGTAAATATACAATCCATAATCAGTGTAACATAAGCGAAAAACTCTACACATATCTAAATCATTTGATCAATATTTTCACACATTGTATCATTCCTATCAAACATAAGTGATGCGTTGTTGCATCTTATTTGTTGCAATTATTTGAAATTGTTTTGTAGTTTTTTCAAAATTTTAAACATATATTGAATGCAAGGAACAATAAAAGTTCAATTATTTTGTTAAATAGATTAGCCCGTGCGAACGCACGGGTTGACGACTAGTATTAAGTAGTTTTTGATGGTTCAGAGTTAATGTAACTCAATTTATGTCACGAACATCAGGCCCAATGTGGACCAACCTATATCAATCTAATATCTCACACACATCAGACCTGATCTGGCCCATACATATAAGCACTAATGATTTTTTCGTTTAAAAGAAGATAGCATCAGACTAGATGACCCGTGTGTGCATACATAGTTTTCGTTTATAAAAAGAGAGCATCATTCGCTTCTAGAAGTAAGAGGCCAAAACCCGTGACGACCTCATGCTCCGCGCGACCTCACCAGCGCACCGCGCGCCCACTAACACTAATGTCATGCAGGTGGCAGTCTATACGGTTTAGAACAACATAACAACAATTCAAAACGGATATGGTGGTGTAATTACCGGCATGAGAAGAAATATGACAATAAACTGAACCGATCTTTATAGTCGTAATAGTAGCTGCTAACCTACACCGGCGGGCGGCTGACGGCAGCGGCAGAGGGCGTGTCATGGGACAGGAGCGAAGCAGCATAGCCGCATGATCGCTGACTCGCAATAGTGGCGGCACAATCAAGGCGATTCAAGGGCCACACGCGATCTGGGGCCTCAGTCGAGCACAAACGCACACGTCTGCATGCATCTTGGACGTGAACAGGTATGCTAATTGATTCTTTCATACATACATACATACATACATACATGTACATGTTTCTGAAATGCGACGGACGCAAATAGTTAAAATTGGATCCATTAATATTTCTCTAGTTTTCTTTACCACCATCAACCTCATGCTACTCCATTGGATTGAACATCATCTGCTTCTTGCAAACCTCTATAATGCTGCACCATCGGAGGGAATGGACATGAGTATAACAATGATGTAAAATGTGCACTTTGGTTGTTGCAACCAACAGTCGACCACTTTGATAAGAACAGTAGCCAAAGAAACGTTTCTGTTGCTACCTAATAGTTCAAGCATACAGCTAGTTTCAAGCATTATTAGATTGCAATACTCCCAATCTACTGCTGTCAAAATGGATTAGAGTTCCAAACACTATTAAGACCTGCAAACAGATCAACGTATTAGAGATGGTCAGCTATTGATGGTTGTACGGACGTGTTAGTACAAACTTTTTAAAATATAAGGTATACCATGAAAGATGTTTCTGTGACACTCACCCAGTGCACCCGAATGTTTCCTCTGTAAATATGAGGTATATTTCATGCCTCAAATAGAACATATTTCCCATTTTCTTACAAAATAAGTGGCTTGTTTATTTTGCACGGCCTTATTGAATATCCTTCAAAAATCCATACAGACATACTACAATTAGGTGCAATTAATGTTGTTACTATGAGGGGGAGCCAGGGCAGTTTCGGTATTTGATTTAGTTTTCAAATGGACCAGGGACGAATTGGAACACATGACAATATTGAGCTCCTTAAATTACCATTTAGACCCTCTCACTATTTTCTCAGTGTTTTAATTCATAGAAACACTGAACTCGCCAGTTACCATAGAGTAAGATATTAGCAGCGAACTGGTGGCTTTGAGAAGTTAAAAATTGTCAGTCATTGCATGACCCCAACTCTGCACTTAAACATTTTTCATAGACATTTGGAGAAGTAAACATATATGTCGTAGCAGAGAGGAAGTTATATACCTTTCTCATAAAGAGGTATGGTGAAAAGTGTTTACATGCTTGCCTGGAATTCTGAGCCAAATGTAGCAGACGTAGGATGTCACAACTATGAAACGAATAATTCTAAGTCTAGTCATTCAGAATCAGAATTTCAAGTAATCTGAATGTAAAATACAGCAAGTGCTAACTTTGTCATTGCATCAACATATACTGAGGGATCTGAACATATGGTGAAATTGACTAATGAACATATACATGGGAAACATTTCTGCAGAACCATAGTTAGTAATAATTATTCCTACACATGGTATGCGGGAGATCTATAATCTAGCATTACCTAAAATAAGAGACCAGTCGTGGACGGCATATTCCCATGGTACCACTATGCTTATACTGAAAAGAACGTCTATTGTAATGAAACATGTGTCTTGCTTTGAATATTACAGAACTACTACCCTGCAACTATCTTCTATATTGTCCCTGCAAAAATAAAACTATATTCTATACTAAAAAATAATAGATGCAATAGTTGTAAGCTTATTCCAACTCTTGTAAGGTACAATATTCCCATGCAAAAGAAAGCGTAGACAATTTCAAGGTCACAAATGATGTTCTTGATACATAAGAATGTGTTTAGTTTGTTCTCATACTCATATGGTTTTGCGATTATTATGCAGGTCAGATACCCTAACCTTAACTAACATGACAGGTTTGTCCTCCACTCGTGGGCAACGTTGTCATCAGCTCCACTTCTATCACCTTGCCAAAACTAAAGCATTGCTTCTCTCCTCGATGTGCACGTTGGCGCATGGATGTACACGTTCAACACCGCACTTAGTCCGAATGCCACCAACTCAATCATCATCCTTGAATCTAAAAAAAATAGCACATCAAGATCTTCATTATGCATCGCCATGCTCACATATTAATTAACATGAAACAAAAGTTTTCTTTAGCCTCGTCCACATTTCTGAAGTTTGCCGATGGATACAAACCGTTTGTTTTGATAACCGAAAAGGAAATTGTCTGGTCAGAGCCGGACATGAGAGCAAAGCAAGGGATAAAGGATTACATGGCAGCATATTGTGTCAAAAATTACATGCCAACATCTATCGTGCCAATGAGAATTGGTATCCTCAACCTAATCAAGGGCCACCAATTTTATTCTAGTACCTCGGCATTGCGGATCATGCTCCACCGTCCCATAGTGGATGAAGCACACAATCAAGAGGATGTGTGAGTTGTTGATTGTGAAACTGTGGCATAAGTTGTTTACATTGTAGCAGTATGGAGTCCGTTAGTTCCTTAAAGATCACTTGGTTTCTTTAAATGAAATATTGGGGAGGGATGCCTCTCTTTTCCTTCAAAAAAAAGTTCTGGTACAAAAATGTTTGGAGTTGGATCAATCACTTCAAATTCGACCGACAATGGTAAAGTGTGTTAAAGGCTAAAGCAAACTTACTTGAAGGTTTGGCACAGAATTGATCGAATCCATCTAGCGCCGGCCGAAGCAGGAGCACCTACGGGGTACGTACAGCTAGCTGAGGACATACCGATCAAGATTTATTCCCCAAAGCTAGCTTTGCACAGCTATGCGAATGTCTTATAGTGCTAGCCAAAACGATCGGCCGGCCGGTGGGCATCGAGCAGAACCCGACGGATGGTGGCGGGCTGGCGGCGGAGACAGAAGCTACTCCCTCCGTCCCAAAATAAGTGTCTTAAGCTTAGTACAACTTTGTACTAGAGCTANTACAAAGTTGAGACAGTTATTTTGAGACGGAGGGAATAGATTTGTTCACCAATAGGATGTGTTTGACTACTAACCAAAACGATCGACCGGCCGGCCGAGGGTATAGATCTGAATGGGACGTGGGCGGAGAGCAAGCTAAGCCCAAAATGGTTCATGCACGAGGAGTTTCCGGGTAGCTATGCAAGCTAGCTTTGCTTACGTACGTACAAAATTAGTCTAGACTTATATCAAACGTTCTTTTCTACATAATGGCATAGGTGGGTAATTTTCATTAAGTTTTACTAGCAAACATACCTGTGCGTTGCAACGGGAGAAAAAAAAATCATTCCTCATGTGCACACTCGACATCATCAATAAATCTCTTGAAATCTTTCATGATGCTGCATGAAAACAATGTGGTAAGTTGTGTTGCACCAAAGCATAAATGTGAGACGATTTTTAAAGTGTACTCAATGTGTTTTCAATTTAGTCGTCGCTGTCCCTCTTACGTCATTGTTGTCATTCCTCATTAGTGATGCCCAACAAATATCGTATTAGCATGGAAATAGAGAAGACCATTTTAGTACTCAACGATAACTTGTGCGTACGAGCAATAAGCAATATTTTTGTCTTGCTAATATATGCATTTACAACAATAAATCAAAGTCAAGATTTAATTTAGTTGCAAACATATTAGACATCTTCATCGAAAATAATCAATCTATAAGAACATGCATACCAAATGTTCAAGGTTACATATCAACATCGATGTTGTTAAAACAAATCGTTATAGGCACAATTTCAGAAAATATGAAAATCAACGTAGCAAGTATTAGTAGTTTGGTGTACATCATCGAATATGGGTTGGTTATTGTGCATTGTGCAAAATAGAGAGGATGATTATACACCTATTATAACTTTTAGCATATGGTACCTGATAGGAATCAACATCCCCTATGGTGTCAATAATAATTTTTGTGAAAGCATCAAACTATCATATGTACTCAATTTGAATGGTGTAGGAACATATATAAAGAAGGTATTAATTAAGGTTGCATCCTAAACCTAATTTGAGAAATGATTGACACGTAAGATAATAGCATATTTGAAATTTACACACTTTTCTATAGAATTTTCATATATAACATGTTCGATTTTTGAGTTAGTATTTAAAAGATATCAATATTTTGAAAAGTATTTGAATCTGCCCGATTAAAAAACAAAGAAAAAAATGTGTTTTTTAGAAATGATTGACATGCAAGATAATAACATATATGAAATCTACATATTTGTTTGAGAATTTTTCATCATATATTATATGTTCGATTTCATGTTTAGAATTAAAAGATATGAATATGTCAAAAAATACATCAATTTGCCCGATTTAAAAAATAAACAAAAATAAAAGAAAAGTGGGATATGCTGGATTCGAACCTGCGTCTCATGTGTGGAAGGGTGGCGCTCCAACCAGTGCGCTGCAGCCGTGTTTGGCATCTGGACGGGTCACCGCTTAATAAACTAAACTTGCTCAGCGATTTCTAAAGGAAAACATGAATCGTTTTTTGTCACTTACGGATGGCATAGTGGGTAATTCTGATGAACTTAGAGGGTATTTTGTATGACGTACGACCAGAAGCTATAAGCGCTTTATTATAAGGTAAAGATAAAGATGTTGAAAGGGTATATCAAACGGTTGTAATTATATGATGTATCAAACTAACGGCCCGATGTTTTTGATTATTGTGGGATTTTCTAGCTTATTTCTCTATTTTTGATCCGTATTTTCTTTTTAGTAGATAATAGATATCACACAAGACCTCATGTATTACGAGTACGTGTATTATAGGCTCAGATCCGAAAATAGTTTTCTCATAATGGACTACAAGGAAAATATGTGAAAACATGGTTATCGATCAAGAAAAGAGATATTGATTATGGGAGGGCGACCCACGTTTGTGCTGCAAAGCCACGCCACATGCATTAAAAGTCTTCACAAATTTATACAATGGAGAATTTTCCATATAATTTTCCTTACAAAATACTACAGTTTTAATATTATTTTTTTGGAAAAGACTCTTATTTGATGGATAAAGAGTGCATCTCCATTTTATACATAAGAAACTCTACGTGAAATACGGAGCTAGCAAAATTTCAGATTATATTAAATGTACGCGTTAATAGTTCATTTTGAATAAAAAAACATTAATGTGGAATAAATAATTAAAAAATAGAAATCTGATTTCCATTCTGTAGAATTTATTATACTGTGATGAAGGACCAGTGTGAAAGTAACATGACAAACATGTATCCGTTTCCAAGATTAATTAACATGCATGGGCTTGATGATATAAAACATATGTACGTTCACACAGGCAAACTAGCCACCAAGACGACATTCATTAGCTAATGTTGTAAATTTTGGAAGAATGAAATAATATATGCATGTACAACATGATACACAAGGCACGTATGATATCATGTATGGACCAAAAAACGACGAGTTGTGGCTACAAGCCAAAACGAGATTGAGTAAGAGATAATATTTAGCAATTTCCAATAAATATATAGTGAAGTTGCATTGGCTTAGAAGAGCAGGAGACATAAGCAATTAGATTAAGGTGTGCATGGAAGCATATAAACTAATGGTATTGCAGGAGGAAAAATAATAATAGGACCAACGATGAGAAGAGAAGATGGCATATGTTTACGTATGAACCATCGATATAAAGTGCTGTAAAATTTATGGTTGGAAAGACACACCCCATGGATGCGGAGTGAAAATAGGAAGTCATACACTCCCCCAAAAAAGGAAAAGTCATACACCAGTCTATGACTTTGCATGGCAGGCACATATATGAGTACCATTTATCTTTTATTTTGACTTAGATTGGTCGTTGGTTACAATCCAATGCACTAAAACTTAAAGACCTTTGAACGGAAGTAACAATCATATTTCTCAGGACATCAATTTTTTATGACATGCATTTTTATGTCTATTTTGTTTCTATTTTTTATTAGTACTAATATATCAGTGAATTGAACCCAAATAATAAGTGATAAAATGTTCAATATATGAAAATAATATAAGATTATACATATCATGAACCGTCCAAATTTCTTAGTGGAGAGTTTCTCGAAATATTACATGCGGAAATGTATATGAAATATCAAGAGGATGCAATATGGAAATTAGTTTGACGCTCAGTGGTTTTGCATGGAAGAAATTGACCTTAAGAGTCATTAATTAGTCACATGATTTTCATAACATTGATGAGATCACCAATAATAATACATTTATTAGACATGTTTGGTATTGCCTATTCATGGCCTTTCCTTCAGGACCCAAGGCTACCCACAATCTTTCCCACAAAAAAAGTAAGAAATGCCAAAAATATTGAGGTTGAGCGATCGAAATGGAATGGAAAATAAAAAATCTATAAACTAATACAATGACAGATCATCTGAAAAGAACGGTTCACAGTAAGTATAAATAATGGACGTAGAAATTGCAACACTATAACACATAGGTCTAGCCGCGCAACTGCGCGGGCCAACCAACTAGTTTATATGAAAAGTAAAAAAAGAAACGGTGGGAATATGTGATTATGCATGTGTGTAAGGAGACCAACCTGTGTATCCTCGCATACGAGGTTTCATGCTTTCACAGGAGCATGTAAGAGGAATCGATCAATGAACCAAGTCAGCCAGCTTCGTACGTGAGCTAGCTTAATTAGTACAGATCATCCTGGCTAGTTCGAATTCACACGTTCTTATCAGGCCAACGGCTTATGTTTGGTCGTTATTTCAGTGCATATACGGTCAGGGCCGGTCCTGAGATT
>CBMN010037972.1:0-10873 GCA_000582825.1 Hordeum pubiflorum
CAAGAAGTGGATCTTAATGGCTTACGAACGTCCTAATTTTACCTTTATGGTGGTTTCAATGTGTTGCTTGCGTCTATTACTAGGAAACGAAGCTCTCAGCCTGGTTCAAACAAACTTAACTGAACTCTTTGCACAAACAACTAGTCAAATGCACGTCACGACTCACGACTAATATGGCATACATATATGTGAGAATTAATACATAAAGATATTTTGATTGCGCTAAAAAGTATTAAAAATCAAGAAACACTCTGATATACTCCCTCTTTATAGAAATATAAGAGCGTTTAGATAACAATTTTAGTGGTCTAAACGCTTTTATATTTCTTTACGAAGGGAGTAGCATTCTATTCATACAGCCATAAAGATATTATTATATCATTATTTCTTAAAACGTGTAGTCATTGTCATTGTCAGATACTTAGATAACATTACGGTTTTGCTAAATCACATCTAGATGTGACATAAGNNNNGCACATCTAAGTCCTATATCATTGATCTTACATGGAGATTTGTGTGGATATTTCTTTTTTCTTTTCTTTTTTCTTTTTATGGTTCATTTAGTCATTTAGATGTGCAATAACTATGTCACATCTAGATGTGTCCTAGACACTCCCATAACATTATTATCCCAGTATTCCTTAATACGCCTAATCAGTTCTTATACACATCCGGAATGTTGTGTGCATCTTCATTTCCGATGTAGCTGAGTAGCTGAAGCGAAAATCACGTCCTTACCTGGCCACCATGCAACTGGAAATGGCAGACTAATAAAGTCATCATTTTGGAGTTTTCGCGTTGGTGGCTTCAGTAGGCATTACCATGCAACTGGAAATGGCTCGCTATAATTTATAGGAGATAGGGTTGAGTAGCTTCAAGAACCTATAATAACCCTGCGCATGAAGCAGCAGAAAATCAGCACAAGTGGAGAGGTACTACCATTGGAGGCCCAAGTGTTGACACACTATAAATAAACAGGGTGAGGTAAAATGAAAATTGAGGTATTAGGCTGCGCTAGCTTGTCATTACAGAGTGCAATGCATGTTTAAGTAGTTATAGATTATATTTGTAGGATGAAGTTCATAATTGAGGAATTTTTTAATCCAATTTAAGAACCTATATAAAAACTTCCAGAAGAAAGGCTGACAAACAAACACTAAGAACTACTTTACTCATGTTGCAACGAATTCCCATGCCCAGTACACACTACAACACCATCTCCACCACACGCAGGCCCAACCTCGCCAACTTGTGGCAAAGCCTTTTATCCAGAAACCATTCACTCTTGTCTATGTACCTTGTTGCTGATTAATCAATAATAATAAAGTGCTTTGAACTTTCAAAGAAAAGAGAGAGTCACTACCGCACAACCTGTACATGCTGCTTCTCACCACAAGTACCAGCCAACAAAGTTCAGGCAATCTGATAACAATGTACAGGCTGATAGATGCAACCTGAATGCAATATGCGTCAGTATTATCAGAGAACATGAAGCTAGACATAAATCTTATCCTAAAATAGAAAAGAAGCATTCCTTAATAAATAACTTCAATGGTACAGCAAGATTGTTTCC
The DNA here is from genome assembly GCA_000582825.1 of Hordeum pubiflorum. NCBI lineage: Eukaryota > Viridiplantae > Streptophyta > Magnoliopsida > Poales > Poaceae > Hordeum > Hordeum pubiflorum. Next base: position 1,574 of record CBMN010037972.1, read on the forward strand.
AATTGAGATAAACATATTAACATTTCAAATAAAGTTCATTTGTGACCCGAAATAAAAGGCTGAAATTAGCACCGGCACTGATCGTTTTAATGTATATTGTCTATATACAATGTTAATGCTTAAGTAGGTATTTTTTGTCTGTCAACTCTAATATGTTTGATGGTAGACATATCCGTGCTCATAAATGAGAATAACAAAACAATACATTGCAGAGATTGTTCCTGTTTCTTGCAAGTTAGGAAGTGAACAAAACAAGAGTAACCAATTTCCTAAATCTGAGCACCTCACCTCCAACTAAAAGGAGCATATGAATCAACATAGCAATTTGATGAAGGCCTGCAGCAAACCAAACTGAGACACCCCCTGCATGAATAGCAAATCAAATGAATAAGGAAGTCTTATACATCTCATTTCAGCAGACATAGCTATACTTGCATCGTGCTTAGCTGGACTTGTTCGCAGCAGTCGAAGTCGTTCAGATGTTGGTCAGTTAGCTTTAGGAGAAACATACTCAAACACTATCTGAGTCGACTTTTATTCGTCAAGGATGCTAAATAGTGTAGAATCAGAGGCATCAAAAGCATCAAGTAAAACATAATAGCAAGAAATATAGTTGATTTCTAAATTCACTTCTTCCAAGATGCGAGGCCATAATTATTTTTATAGTCGTAAAAAGAACATAGGAAAGCAGTAAGCACATTCTGACCAGTAAGCACACTTTGATCAGCTTAATTAAATTCTAAACATTGAGTTCTTACGTTTCCAACTTAGCTATAGAATCCCAATAAAATGAATGCTCCAAGAATAGGTCTCAGTAGATACAACATGGAGAATGACGCAAAACAAATGATGTAAACATATGCAGTCTGCATCATAGCATTGAAACAGATTACATGGTGTAAAATAAGGTAAAAAAGAAGTAGTGGAAGCGTGAAAGAAATGATTGTCTGTGGAGCTTACCGAGTATAGATCCTCTATACTGCCTATAGGTGGGACCAGACAAAAAGCTACAATTATAAACATATATAACGTTCGTTCAAAAAATATTGTACATACTGGAACCATAGCAGAAATCCAAAGTTTGGAGAACAAACCTATGTTATCCCTCCAAGACATCTCTGTACACAATGTTCTTGGTACTTTTACCAGTAGGATCTATTTTTTTATTTGGCTTTGCCAGAATCCGACTTGTCTGCAATGACACTCCTCTTGACAGTGCAAGATAAAGCTGGCCATGCGAGAGTACATGCTCAGGAAGGTAAATACCAACCAGAGGATGGTTTTCCTCTGTGCTTTGTTTATGGTCTTTGTAAAACTCAGACGAACAGGGAGCTGCCTCTTCAAACTGAAAAGAAGTGAAATGTCCTCCGAGGGCACCAAAGGGATCCTAGGGACGAACACTCTCTTTCCAGCATGTTGTCCACTAATGCAATGCAACCCTGAAGTACGCTACAATCGACAACACTTGTAATGAACTGGCCATATGCTTCAGAACACAAGTTATTAAAAACTGAAAAAATGATGATCGCAAGTTTAACTCCATGTTCCTCCTCCATTTTGTAGAAGTATACATATTTATCAAATCACACTGGTCGACTATGCTGTGGTTTGTAGATTACATAGCATCTTCTGTTTGGTGGCAACACAAACACTTAACAAGTCTATTTCTGATGTCAATTTCAGTTCCATGCTCTCAACAACATCTTATAGGAATACCACAACAACTTAAAGCCTAGGTGTATGTGCACCACATTCTAGCGAACAATAAGATAATCAGCTAGAATAATGAAAGATATGTTTAAACACTAACAACCTGAACAATGGTCATCCAGAGCAAAAGGGAAGAACTGAAAGGGGGGAGAAGAGGCTCACCACCCAGTTTCGTCACTGGCGGTTGCACCGAGGATAGTGGCAACAAAACTTCTCAGTGAAGTGTGCTTCTCCTCCGCACACACAAGCTGCAGGCCAGCCTCCACCTCTGAAATTGGTAACAGGAACTTAATTTGTGAAGCGTTTGTCAAACGCCCCAAGAATCAAAACACTAATGTACAAGAAAAAAAATACAACCTCAGTATTGTGTAAATATCACCAACTTGTGCACGAAACTTAGGAAATGCACCCATGATAATACATAAAACAATATGGTTATGTCTTACCTAGAAACAATATTGTAGTTAACATTGAATGACAAACATCAAACAATATGGTCATGTCAAACAGATCCACACATGGACAATTACCAGTGTAGTTACTTGTGAGCGAAGAGGATTTTGAGTCGCTTTTGTAGCTCGTATTTTCGTTGTACTCTTTGACTCTATTGGTTGTTTGTGCCTGGAATACTAAGAAGAAAAGGAGATAATTTAGCACTTCAGCCACATACAATGGGAGGCTTGAATTTCAGAATTTAACACCGTTATAATATTACGTAATATGTACAACAACATTAGCACAACTACAGAAATCAGTAAAAAGGTCGTTGGATGTCTTTAGAAAACTTAGAATATAACACAGAAGAAAGCAGTATGACCATATGAGTATTATGTAGCTGAATGCATTTAACTTGGTCATGAGCCCATGACTGTCTGTGATTGGGTGATCATTTTATCCTACAGCTAAGCAAAACCGAAAGAGCACTCCTGCCCACCATGCCAGCTCTTCTGGAAAAAGAGAAGCGCTACCAACTTATTTTATCCTAGCATTTCATTTGATAACGGATCTGGATTTGATCGAACCAAACAACCACGCCTTACTTTATCAGTTACAGCTAGCTAATGAAAATCATGGTGATTCGGGAAAACTATGACCAAGGAATAAAAGGAAAAGAAACACAGTGGTCATGGACTCATGGGTGCCTGAGTTTCACAATCGAAAAGAAAACACCATGGGAAAATACCATAGGGAATTAGCGATTGAAAGGGACAGAGTTTCTTACCGATGGCCTGCAGCTGCAGGTCGCGAACCATGGCGCTCGCAATGCTGCTCGTCTCTGCTCTCTTCTTCGTCGCCTCCCATGCTTCCCTTCCTATCCCTATCCGAGCTTCCGCCGACGACTTCCTCCGGTGCATGTCGGCGTCCATCCACGGCAACCTTCTCTTCGCCCCGAGCTCGCCGTCGTTCGCGTCGGTCCTGGCGTCGTCCGTCCGGAACCCGCGGTTCCTCGGTCCGGCCGTGGTGCGGCCGCTCTGCATCGTCACGGCGACGAACGCGTCCCACGTCTAGGCCACCGTCGTCTGCGGCCGCCGGCACGGCGCGACGGGCACGACTACGAGGGCCTCTCGTTCCGGTCCGCCCGCCCTGAGGAGTTTGCCGACGTCGACCTTGCCGCCCTTCGCTCCATGCGCGTCACCATGCGAGAGCCGGCCGAGGCGTGGGTGGAGTCTGGCGCCACGCTCCGGGAGCTGTACCACGCCATCGGGAGGGCGACCTACCGGCACGCGTTCTCGGGGGGGCTCTGCCCGACGGTGGGCGTCGGGGGCCACCTGAGCGGTGGCGGCTTCGGCATGCTGCTGCGCAAGAGTGGTGGAGAACCGAAGCTCGCCGCTTGGAGCAGGGGAGGCGAGGGGATGCGGGGTGCGTGCGGCGGCGTCGGGGAGGCGGGGCAGGCGCCGGGGAGGCGAGGGGATGTGGGGTGAGTGCGACGGCGTCACCGGCGTGGTCCAGCGAGGCAAGGAGGTGCGGCGGTTGGGGCGAATAGGTCGTGGGGGCGTTTTATTTTTTCTTAACGATGATGGGCAGAGGGATTTGCCAGCACTAAACCGTGGTGGCTTGGTGTTAAACACAGAATGATCCTAAGCCGTTAGATTTTGTTACTGGACGGTGGAGATTGTTTGGATCTCCGCCTTTCGTCCGTGTTTTAGGGGTAGTAGATAGATAAATAAATACACTGTATTAAGATGTTTCAGTTCTTCTACTGATATTTTCTTTAGTTATTTTTCTTCAAGCATAAATTAATTAGATTTCAAAGTTAATGGTCATTGTGTAAGTAAATTGGACTCTGGTAACATTCTTCAGGTAGTTGATTATGTCGTCTTAATCTTTGCACCTATTGCCTATAGCTGATGGTTGTGGTCCTCCGGCGGGGCTGGCTGCAAAATTAGCAAAGAAAGGACTCATTGTTGGTCTCATTGGCCCTGAGCTTCCATTCACAAACAATTACCGTGTGTGGGAGGATGAATTCAAAGTAGCACACTTTCGCGGCTATGAAATGCAACAATATGTTTGGATAGCTGACCAAAAAGGATCTCATTGAAAAACTGAAATATTTAAGTAACACTATATGCTCCTCTCTTAGCTTTTGTTGGAAACACTTGATCTTTTATTCTTGTTCCTTCTCAATACGAGAAAAACTGAAAATAGTACCTAGCATGAGTTCTACAAAATATATAATTCTGAATCTATCAATACTGAATGAGACATTTGAGTGTGTTCAATAGGCTATGCTGATGTTAGTTTGAACTTGTTCCTTGCTCTCATGATGTAATTCTATGTGCAGGTATGTCGATACCAAGAAGGTGAATATTCTTTTCTGTAAAACATGTCCCTTTGATTGATTTGGGTTCATTACTAAACTTTGTATTGCTTCCCCATATGACTGCCACCTCTGATAAATCTCCTTTGGATTCATTTCTGTATTATTGTTTGTTTCAAAGTATTTGTCACTCGGGTTTCTGATAAATGCAAAGCAAATTGAGTGGTGTAAGGTTGTGTTGCTGTGGGACATTGTAGCTGTTCCCAGATTGATTCAAGCTCCATTTGAATGTGTTGGTTGATCTATGCGTTTGATTATATTTTATGTAGAATAATGGGGTTACACTTGTTCCGAGGTCCTTGTGAAGAGTATTCTGAATTGTATTCATTCCTTCATGTACTTCTTTATATGTCTTATGAGACAGCTTAATATCCTACAAGAGGAGGAGATTTATACCTGTTTGTTCAACTATTTTCACTAAATTACGCATATTGTATGTTAACAAATACTGCAACATGATTAGTGCGCACAGTCCCGTCTCACAAGAGACGCGCCTAGTGCACGTCCCAACCACTAGTATCCTCGTAATTCCCCTTTTAGCCCTGCAGAAGAAAGGAAAGTATCTCTCTCTTGATTGCCAGTATCTCTCTTTGTATCAAAAGAAGGAAACTATCTCTCTCGATTGCATGTATCTCTTAATTTCCTGGATTCACTGATTTACTTGCCACTAACCAACGAATTGTCCTAACACCTCTGTAATTATGCGCTTTGGTCACCGTGTCAAAAATTATACACCTTACATAAAGAAACGGAGGGAGTATGTAACATCTTCAGGAAGTATTCTCGTTTTTCAGACAACAAATTATGAGATTTAAAATTGATTATACAAATGTAAAAATATGCTTGTGTAAGTTAAAAACTGATTATTTCCATTTAGAAAATGTACCTGACATTTAAAAGAAATACTTTCGCATTTCAAGCAAAATGTTTGTGATATTAATTTTTTTACAATGTAAACAATGTTATAGTCAAGTAAAAAAAATATACATAATATTTAAATTATATTCACGCATTTCAAAAGAAAGATTGTGACATTCAAAACAATGTTTATGCAAAAAAAAATCACATGGTTTAGGGAAAAACTTATTGACATTAAGAATGTACCAACACAAATTTTAAAAAATGTTACAGTTTATTCAAAAAAAGTGTTCAACACATGTATTCTTTTATTAAAGTATATATCATGTATTTGAAAAAAATTCAACGTGTATTAAAAAATGTTTCAGGTGTGCACTAGAAATGTGTTAAAAACCGGCAAAAAAAGAAAAGCAGAGAAAACGAAGAAAGAAAAAAGGTCAAAGTATAATAAAGAAAGAAATAAACAAAAAACCCGGTGAAAACAAGCACAACCGAAGTATACCAGAGAAAAATAAAGCAAAGAAAACCAGGAAAAACAAAAAAAAATGAACTAAAACAAATGGAAAAAACCCTGGAACGAACACAGCAGCGACCAGACCCAACGAACGAACGCAGACATTACACGGCAAGACGAATGCTATACTTGCGGCTGTAAAATGCCAAAACATATCATACTTGTTTCTTTTAATTTTAGCGCATCATACTTGTTTCTTTCCTATGTAATTTTTATCAGGCAAGGAGTTGACCAGCGCGTTTAGTTTCAAAACAAAATGTTGACTAGCCCCTTTAATCGCTAAACGTACAAAGGTAAAAAAAAGAAGAAGTAAACGTACAGTATCCAGCGCCGCAAAGCACAGAATTAGAAGCACATCTATAAGTTTGATTTTTTCAAGTAATCCTAAATAATCCAGTTCATCCCTGGTAGCTCGAATATATTCCCCTTATAATGACAGAGACGATCGAGCTGCGCTGGTAATGGTCCGCACGCATGGAATGTTTGCTACTTTTGTCGACGGTCATGGCGAGCACGAACTGTGGTGCAAGGTCAACTCACATTTCTATAAACATCCATATTACACCTACGATTCGCTATACAAATGCAGCCAGGATCCACGAGCATCTTCATCCATCCATACATCCATCCATTTTCTCTTCCTTGCTCGATCAGACGGGAGTCTTCTGCCATGGCTTCCGCCACATTCTTGATCTTGGTTGCCGCGGCGAGCCTCCTCGCCAGCTTTGCGCAGGCCGATTTGCAGTATGGTTACTACAACATGACGTGCCCAGGCGTGGAGGAACTTGTGCGCACCGAGCTTGAGGCCATCTTCGCCGACGACTCCACCCTCCGCGCCGGCCTCCTCCGCCTCCACTTCCACGACTGCTTCGTCCGGGGCTGCGACGCTTCCCTCATGCTCAATTCCCACAACGGCACCGCTGAGAAGCACGCCGACCCCAACCTCACCGTGCGCGGCTACGAGGCCATCGAGGCTATCAAGATGGTGGTGGAGAAAGCATGCCCCCTCGTCGTCTCCTGCGCCGACATCATGGCCATGGCCGCGCGCGACGCCGTCAATTTTGTACGTACTCCTTGTTACTAGTACTCCATTGATTATGAAATCGCTCTGCTCATCATAAGTTGTCCTGGTGCAGAGCTCTGGGCCACACTACGAGGTGGAGACCGGGCGCCGCGACGGGAATGTTTCCATGTTGGAGGAGGCCCTCACCAACCTGCCACCGGCCGACGGCAACGTCACCGTGCTCACCCAGTACTTCGCCGTCAAGAACCTCACCATGAAGGACATGGTCGTCCTCTCCGGTACGAAAGAATCATTCATAACTCCATCGCGGTGTGCCTTGTCTCCGATGACCTGACTGAACGTGACATACAATGCATGGATGCAGCGGCGCACACGATTGGAGTGTCGCACTGCTCGTCCTTCTCGAAGCGGCTCTACAACTTCACTGGAGCCGGCGACCAGGACCCCTCGCTGGAGCCGGCGTTCGGGAAGACGCTGACGACCAAGTGCCCAACGGAGAAGATGGCGAGCGTGGTGCCCATGGACGATCTGACCGTGGAGAAGTTCGACCTGGGATACTACGAGTCCGTGTCCAAACACCGGGCGGTGCTGCGCTCCGACGCCGCGCTTCTCGAGGACAGCCTCACGGGCGCCTACGTCGCGCTCATGAACAACGCGTCCTCACTTGACATCTTCTTCGCGGACTTCGCCGTCGCCATGATCAACATGGGTAGGGTCGGCGTCCTCACCGGCACCGAAGGCGAGATCAGAGAGACCTGCGGCGTCTACGTTGACTGATCGATCGTGAATCCAAATTCATTCTGACAATTTGGTCTGACCGACCAATTGTGATCTGCTACTCGGAATTTATTTCTGCACGCAGGGTGCTGCGCCATATCTGAGATGATGTACTACCCATACGCACGCCAAGTTTTTTTTATTGTAACATTTTCCCGTGATGTTTTGAGAAGTTCATTGGTTGATTCTCATGTAGTACTACTTTATTTTCTTGTTTTATCAATTTTGTAGCTATTAACTATTTTTATTGATACTACTCTACTGAAATTAAAGGGGATTGTTCTAATTTGTTGCTTCGTTATCTTTTTCGGAATCAATAAGTGCCGAATGTGCTGCGTTGTGGGGTCTCATCCCGTACGCTCTCATCGTTGTCCATCGCGATGCACGAGTTTTACAGCAGCTTTGCAGTGCCATGTCAGTTCCTCCCATCGTTCGTGCTAAATGCGACCCAAACGTTCGTGCTAAGGCCCCCTTTGTTTGGGCTACCGATTTTAAGAATCACTATAGCTTTGGATTTGTTGACACGGTTTTTGACCGAGATAAAATAAAATGCATAAGCCACATAAAATATAAACGCAAAACGGCAAAAATCCGTTTTATAATGCAAAGAAACAATTAAAAAAATAACCGCTCAAGACGAGAGTTGACAATAAAATTGGCATATGATATATTGTCGAGTGTCGATAATGCGGATATAGAAAAGTGCCAAGAAATTATAAAATGTGACAAAATAAATAGTCATCAAGTTTTTTCCTAAAAATATAGAGGACACATGGCTCGCATACACATACGTTGTGGCAGACGGTGAATTACAATGTCGACATAAATTCAAATAGTCTTAGCACCGCTAAAATATTGGATGCGGAGTAAATCTGGACATTATTCCAGCGCTGTTTACGAAATGTCACACAACACATATAAAAGAAAATGTCCCATGTGACAACATATAAAAAGAAGATGTCAAACTGTTATCAAAATGGTGGCGTATAATTTTGATCGAAAGAATATCTTCTCATTCATTTGTCTTGTGCCATGTTAAGGAAGTAAGCCTTAGTGAGCCATTTCAACTAATCAAGCTTGATCCATTCAAATAAATTGATCACGTACATATTCTCAGGTCCACTTTAAAAGAAAGGAGCAATGGCTACGTAAATGCATGCATATCCTAATCAATCAGCCATACAAGTGAACGGGTTAGTGCCCAAAGCTCACACGTTGACTGGAACTTGGCTTAAGCCCATACCGGCTAATTAGAGGTTGCCAACAAATTAGCGATTAAAAAATAGAGAAATGGAAAAGGAGCCAGCCACGCTCCCACGATCTCACACGATCACACGATCGAGGACGTGGGCAGGCGCTACTCGGCGCTCGCTGCAGCCCTCCGCGAAGTGCGGCTTGCCGCACCCGACAGGTAATACAATCATTAAATCATTGTAAATAAAAGAAAAGCATAACGTCGTTGTATCAGTAGTATTGCAACGAAACACATTCGTTTAGCACATAGCAATTGATTCAGGAAATATATGAATTCCTAACAATGATCATGCAGAATGGATTGAAAAGTGTGGAATTGTTACATGTGTAGAGAGATTATTCCAA
>CBMN010037978.1:0-10569 GCA_000582825.1 Hordeum pubiflorum
TGTGTGTGTGTGTGTGTGTTTAATATATCTCCATGGTAGAGTTCTTCATAAAAACATATTTATTTTGTGATATGGCATTGTTGGGTTCCAGACCATTACTACCAAGCAACTAGATAAGTTTATCTACTAGTTTTCAGTGGGAAAGTTCCATGAAAAATCACACATTAAGATAGCTGAGAATTCCTAAAGTCACTATAGTACAATGATTGTATCGGCCCAAACCAAGCTGCTATGTCACACCATTATGGTGAGCCCCCAACACATCAAGTTTCTCTCCTAGTGTCCATATTAATTGATATAAGATTATATGCCAATGTCAGTGGTTCTTTCAGAATGAGTTGTGTTTCGGTAAAATTCTAGATGATTTTGCCTCTAGTAGGTGTTTTAGTGTACAAATATTCCTAAGATATACGTCCCATACGGAAATTAATTATCTTAACACTTAGCATGACATAAATAATTTCATAATAACTTAAACTCTGCCATTGAGTATAGATCACATACATAATTTCTCTAGTTCCATTGGTGTTGATTTCACCAACACTTACTAGCTAACATGGTAAAATTATAATGCATTTCTTTCTCGACATTAATCCTTACTTACGAAAAAGTGTCTCCCCACGCTTTATATTATAAAGCAACAACTGACCGATACAACCAGCTCGCTGGGGCCGCGGCACAAACAAGCCCAAAGAAAAAAAAGAAGAAAGAGAAGAGAAACAAACGCCGACGCCGCCAGCTCAACTAAGCGAAGATGGCCGACAACCGTTGCACCCTCCAGAGAAGTACCACCGCATGCCAAGCACTCTAAAGCCTCGCGTACCAAGCAACACCTTTAGGAAGGAAAGCGACGACGACGCCGCTGCTGCCCGGACAAGTCCTAGGGTTTCCCCCGGTACGCGGATGTCAGCGGGGAAGGGGGTATCACCGACGCCCCTCAGGAGGGTTCGGCGGCGCCCACGGGCGCAGCCACGCCGGTGGCATACGATCCGCTAGGGATTTCTCCCGCCCCGAAACCACTAACGTCACCCCGGACAGTCGGAAGTGCACCGCCCACCATGCCGCCCACCAGCCTGTGCCACCACGGTCACCGCACCAACTTCACCGTCTCACTGAGGCCACCAACGCAGCCGACCGGAGGGGACAACCTCCACCGCCGCGCGGAGCCGACCGGACGTAGCTTCAGGGACTTGCCTTCTCTTGGTTGATTATACCAAATGTGATTGACTGTTTTAATTCATACATTTAACATTGCACCTCACGTACCACATTTAGTCCCTTGAGAATTCATACATAAGTGAACCTCAAGTGGGTGATAACAATACAAAATAAAATCACACCAAATCTCGTATTCAAATTTATGTACACGTACTACTAAAGGTATTAGGTAAAAGAATGTTGCCATTTATATTTTGAAAAAGTTGTGTCCCGTCAAAATATATGGTCTGAACTTCATATGAACATTCTAATAACATTTGTATTTGTGTGGCAACTTTATTGTCCCCATTCTTCATAAATATGGTTGGCAACTTTGACAAAAAGAAATAATGTCACTTCTCTAAATTATATTCCTCCATTCCCATATGCAGATTCTTTTCCTGGATCAGCTAAGTCTAAAGTCTCTAAATATATATTGTACTACCTGAGGATTTTGTTGTCACATTCATAGTTGAACCATGCACAACTAAAGACCGACCATGGTCAATTAGGATTGAGAGACAAAATAAAATGGTACATTGTTGGAAAGATCAACATCTTCCTTTTATTGCTTGAAAAATATTTTTTTAGCAAAGTACATGAGAATGAAGTAGAGTGATGTCATGATTCATCATTGTTTGTCAAGAGACTCTCTAGCCCATCCTCTGGAACTGCCACAATTCAGAAATCACGTGAAAAAACAACTAACATATATATTATTATATTACCAACGAAGTTATAGCAAGAAGAAAGTAATATAAGGATGTACATATATGTACATATCATCAATTCTACAACCAGTTGTAGAATAACTATTCCACAATCACTTTTGAACTGCAGCAGAGAGAGATCGTGAAACTGTAATAGTGAAAACTTGTGAACTTCATGTGATTTTTTATACTATTTTCAAGACAATGTTTCAATCATTTGTCAGGAGGAGGCATATGATACACCAATAGACATATATGCATTATGCAAAAAATCATGTAGAACACTCCCACGAATACAGTGCTATACTTGTCTAGTGACACATAGAGTATTTTCGTGGAATTTTCTAATCAACTTGTCCGAATGATACACTGTTGGAAAAATATCGATAAGTGAAAAAAATTCATTTAGAATATTTTTCCTAATTCATTAGGTTTGAAGAGCAGTTTTGCGAAAACTACAGTCTCGAGTTGCGTTTTTGAACGGATCTCAAATCAACATGTGAACTGCACCAGACAGGAAACTAGATTGCACCATCAGAGTGTAGTTCGTTGATCCCAAAGCACATGTATTACACGAAACTGACACATGAACTTTCATGGTCGGCTGCAGTTCTGGGAAAAGTGAACTTTGACATGAACAAAGTGAATTCTTGGACAACTTTTACTTTTCTAAACCGAATAGTGAATTTGCTCGGCGATTCTATGTGAACAACATGTTTAGAGTTACAGTCAACCTTTAGTGTGTACTGCGGGGGACGATTTAAGTGAACTGCATTGCATCTTTTTCTCCGTGTTTTTCATTTTACCCAAAGTTTCCCGCAATAGTTTTTTCTTATAATAAACCGTGAACCTCCTCTATTTGTGGGAGTGGACAACTATTTATTGATGTAGTTAAGTAAAATGATAAAAAAAAATTACAAATAGGTTCTCAAAATTAGCACAAACAAACTAACACAAAAATAATTTGTAACCAAGCACGTGTTCTTGTGCATGCACACGCTGGTGAGCTGCATGTTGATGTCGCCCAAACTTCACGCTGGTGCCACCAACATACCTTCTCACACACCATTCCTATTGTGCTTCATGGTGAAGCGGAAGGAAGGTGGAGGCATCGCGCGAGTGCCCATGAGGTTGGTAGAGAGAGAGGGAGATAGAGATAGAGAGAGTTCAATGGCGGCCAACGACTTCACTCGAGCCACTCGAGAGGAGCATCTAGTGCACACTACATGCAGGGGATCATTTGCAACCACCTACGCCAGTGGTGCTGCTTCGGGGCAGGAGGAGGCGCGAGGCAGTGGTGGCACAAGCTCGAGGTCCCCTGCCATCGTATCCTTGTGCACATTGATTGCCATTCAGGGCCACCGAGGTTGCCACTTGTCATCATCAGATGCCCAAGAGGAGGTGAGGTGGAGATCAAGGTGACGACGGGGTCATCACGGAGGCGGGCCTCATCCACTGACGAGGGGAGCACACGACGTCGGGGTCAAGCATTTTAGGCGCTTGCGCTCGAATCCGTCATGGGGGTTCCCTGCGGGGCTGGCGTTGCTCGGATTTGTTGTCGGGATGTGTGCGGGAGGGACGACGGTGCTTGGATAACACGTCGAGGCATGGAGGGGTGGTTGGTGGCGGTTGTGGTGCGTCTAGGGAGTTGCGGTGCCACACATTGAGGTGGGGCAGGGGCTGAAGCCTTGGGGAAGTTGTCTTTGTGACAACACGGGGCAACGGTGGGAGTTCGTGGTGGAGGGGGTTGGTGAAGGCTAGGGGAGTGCTTTCTGGTTGCTGGGTGAGGTCGGTGGCGGTGCCAGGAATAAAATCATGTGTAGTCACCTCAAAATTGTGTAGTCAAATGTAAATATTTTTATATTTTTGCATGATTTATACTTGATGTATGATCCTTTTGTCCAAGTAGTCAAGTGACTACACGGCCCATACGTGGCTTCACCAGGTTGAGTTGGGGTCAGGGTTCAAATCTTGTACTTGACACCAGCGTTTGAATTTTCATGAACTTATTTCAAACTTTTCAACGATGTTAGTTCAGTGGTAGGAGATGTTTCCATCGAAATACGAGGTGTCTGCGGTGACCTCGCCAATCTCAAGATGATTTGCTGACTCAGTCCCTTGAGAGTGATCATTGAGATAGGGTGTGCGTGCATGCGTTCATATGGATACATGTATGTGCGTTTATACGAGCGTCTGTGTTTGCACCATGTTAAAAAAACATAAGGCATGAAGCGTTGGACAGTCGCGTCAACAAGGATGAAGGTTCACCATGCCCGAGCAAGATTACTCGGTGGCGTTCCTCTCCTCCATCCAGTCCTTAATGGTGTTTGAGAAGTGCGGCGGCGCTGAAGCCCAATTTGTTGTTGCCGATGTGATTCCGGTGCTGGTGAGGGTGACCGGAGATGCGGGGGTTGGTTCTAGGCTTCTAGCAGTGGTTGAAGGGAGCCAAGAGTCTCCTTACTTTTTTGAGAATGCCCCCCTCTCGACTAAATTAAGGTCAGGCTAGTAAGGAAACATTTAAGCGATATAAAGTAAAAAAATAGATCTTTTAAAACCGTTAAAACTTAATGATCCTTATACGTTCTCCACACACCATTGATACATGCAAAATTATATATATACATGGAGAGCTGCTAGAACGAGCAATGCTTCTGCTCAAGAAACTGCAGCGCATGTGACGGCTTGGGATGATTTAGAAATCGTGAGAGGTGTGCCTCATGTATTACTACATGTAAGCACAAATGATTGTAAACCCCCTGAAAGTGTTATATAAACTTCTCATTCACGTATGGAGCGTGAGCGCCAAATGAATTCAAATATTCATGTTTGGTTCGGAAGGACATCACAGAAGTTGCAAGGTTACAAAATAATCTATATATTTTCATTAAATATTTATTAGATAATAAAAATAGTGGATCTTGACTACTATTCAAAATTCAGAAGAATTACGTAGAGGGGTTATTGAGCAACTAAAAAAAGCTATGATTCAATTATAGAAAATCGAACTAGAAGAATATGAGTATTGACTGAATGGATACTCTGAGATAGAATGACAAAAGGCAAAATTGATAAATGCTACTTGTGTTAGTTTAGAACAATACATGAGTGTGCACATGTGCGCGGACACATGAACCAGAACATATTCTAAGTGGTTGGTCTTTCTGGATCACGTGAATTGGATAATTTGGGATTCGGAAAACCACCTGACTTACATGTCACGCATTATTTATTTCTCTACATCTGAAAACTCTTGAGTTTTACAAGTGATTTAGTTGGATCATTCCTAGAGAATGAATCAATATTGTTTAAGGAATGATCAGAGAGATTGGAGAGGAATAAAGATAATGCATTAGACTTCAAGCACACTAAAACATGTCCGGAGCTCATGTTTGTTTTTCTTTGAATGCAAATCATTCGGAAATAAATTTCAGAACTCCAATATTATGATCCAAAGGGGGCTTATAGAAAACATTCTTCAGACTAAGTTCCTCCAAATGGACCTATTAAAATTCCAAACTCTAAAGGGCCTTCACTCAACAATTAGGTGTGGTAAGATGCGAGTGATAGCAAATGATGTAGACACTTGGTTTTATGTAGTGTTATTCATGGGTGGTGAAGAGGCGAGGTGTTTTACTTAGGTGTATATGTCTTGGCTAGGTTGATATAATAATACATGGATATGTGCTAATAAGGTGATAAAGATGAGCGGGGTGCGAGGCTTGAGATAATTATATCATCCTTTTGTCAAATTGGTGTAGTTGAAACATACTCCCTCTGTCCCATAATGTAAGACATTTTTTTTGCACTAGTGTAGTGTCAAAAAACGCCTTATATTATGGAACGGAGGGAGTAGTTAATCTGTTTGAGTTTCAAGAAAAAAGAAGTTAATCCACTGGATCTTCAAATAACATGTACCTTCCTTGCACTCACTTCCATTAATTTTTCAAACCCCCACACCTGTCCTATTCTCTCACACACTCTTCTAGGCATGGCGTGACCTGATCAATATAACACCATAATTCAATACAAACTCTAAACATAAACTAGCATATGACGAGGGGGTCAATAAAGAGGATATAAGTAGGCTTGCTCGAGAAGTGATAAAAATAATCGAAGTTCAACAAATTATTACCCATCTTGTTAAGTATCTCAAGTATAACTTTTCGAAACCATATTATAGATTACATTTCATGTAAAAGTTTAGTGTTGGCGTTGTTACAATCCACTTTAATCATAAGATCTATTTGAGAATACTAACACTCCTTCATGGGAGAAAAATAATACTAACCATTTCTTCAAAGTTTTCTTTGTTATTGTAAAGATAACATAACTAGCAAGAAAATTATGGGACTAATTATTCTGAATTGCACTACAGGTCTTCATTTGCATAACAATTATCATCACAGATGGAATATTTAACTTCCTTACAGTCATTATTGCATCTTGTATTGACATTAAGCACAAGCGGCAAGATGATGATTCAGGGTTGAGCAATTACATGAAAAAACACCCTAGCCTAAACTACGATGATCGTAAGAGGATTGAGGTATTTCTTCAAAATAAAATCCCTTTAACCATATCAGTGGGTGGATACATCGCAAGTGCAACAATCTCAGCAGTTGTTATCCCATGGTTGTTCGATCAGATTAAATTCTATCATGTTGCCACATTATATATCATCATGCCGGTCATTGCATTTGCAAACACTTATGCAAATGGACTTACAGATTGGTCTGTTGGATATACTTATGGGAAGTTTACAATATTTGTTGTCGCGGCATGGATTGTGAAACCGGGTGCAATTGTTGCTGGCCTTGTAGCTTGTGGAATAGTCATAGCAGCTCTGCACATTTCTTCACAAGCTACACAAGACATCAAGACGGGTTACATGACACTAACCTCAGAAAGAGCTATGGTCATTGGGCAAATTGTTGGTGTAGTTATTGGCTCTATTGTTAGCCCATGTATATTTGTTGCCTTTCAAAAAAGTGAGAAGCCCGGGGTTACTATTGGATCTGCTCTATCACATTACCCATGTCCTTTTGCTGGACTCTTTCGTGCCATTGGTGTGATTGGCATTGGAGGAGTGAATGAGCTCCCTAAGTATTGTCTTACAATGTGCTTTGCTGCATTTTGCATAACAGTTCTCACAGATGTACTTTCATTGGTATCTCAGGGAAAAGGTTGGAAAATGCACAAGTATCTTCCTAATATGACAGTGGTAGCACTACCATTCTTTGCAGGGCCTGATTTCCCCATAGATATGTGCCTAGGTACTGCGGTGATGTATCTATGGAAGAAACTGAATAGTAGAAGTGCAACTTTGTTGTCATCGGCACTTGCAGCAGGCCTTATATGTGGAGAGGGACTATTTGCATTGCCATCAGTAGTACTCACTATGTTCAGTATACAACCACCAATGTGCATGAAGTTCTTTCATAGTGGAAAAGAAGTTGTTGTGGTTGATTCATTCTTACATAATTTGGAAACACCAACAAAGACATGAGAAATGTAATTGTAGGATAAAGTATTTTTTTTCTTAGATTGTAAGCAAGACGTAAATGGTTACTCTTAGAACATGCCAACTTCTAATTTAATTCCATATGTTAAATTATTTCAAAGTATGGAAACATACACTATGTGGATATATGTAGAAGAAAGTATCGTGGTTCAAAGATTCACTTTACAAACTCAATCTTTGGTCAAAAGTTGCATATTTTGGACGAAAAATCGATTTCCAAATTTTCGAGTTGCTATTTTGTTCTTACTAAAACCAAAATTCTTACTTTTTTCTTGGAAGATACATTGGCTCAAGTTTGCTAGTTTTCACTCATAGGAAATTCTCATCTAAACAAACCTTAGACTCGTATGTTCTCCTAGCTCTCACTTCTCTCATTAACAAGACTGTCCAAGCAACCCATCAAGCAACTCACCACTACTAAATCAAGATTTTTTGTGACGAGCCACTTGTGTCACTTAAAACCCCTTTTCTCCCTAAAAAATGCGCTAGTGGCGGTTTCCGATCGACACATAGTCCATCACTGAAGCGTCGTCGCAAAAAATAAAATGCCAATGGTACCACTTTTCCTGACCTAAGATTGTATCTTAGGTGACGGTTCTGGTTTTGTCACTTAAGTCTATTTTCAGTGATGACAAGGATTCTCACATTTGATCGGCCGGTTTCTCACCTGATATTATTTTCGGCATCGATATAGCGTCACTAACAATGGGTGACTCGGTTTTGACTGGTCAATGATTCTGACACATGGGCCGTGAAGATGTTGACGTGGCTTCTTACATGTGGGTCCAGATGGTGCTGATTTTGTTGCTTACATGTGGTCCAGATGCTGATGACTACTTGTATTTCCATCACAATTAACGTCACTGATTAAAGATGACGCCAATTTTTTTGATGTTGGAATTGAATTTAAATTTAATTTTCAGTAAATTTTGAAATTGAAGTTGAAATAACTTCAAAATTTTAATAAATGTCATTAATGTTGAAACTTGACATGCTTAACACAACTATATCATATAACATATTGATCAACCATTGGATTAAGTATCACACGTGAGTGACGTGACATAACAAGATACAGACGAAGTTTCACGACCAAGAATACACTATCGTGTTTGGGAGAAGTTGTTTTGGGAACCCAAGAGCGACTCCCTTAAGAAGAAACTCAATGTTCCATCCAGTTCTAGTTGCCTCTTTTCAAGAACAACGTTTTTCTTTTATTGTTCCTTCTTCGCATCTTCAATTTCTTCTAGCTACTTCCTTTTGATCTCTACAAGTTTCAGTTGCTAGGTAACTCTTTCATAGGTTATCTCCGCCTCTGGTAGACCATGCCACTGACGCTCGAGTGTACTTATGTTCCCAAACGGGAAATAGGGTTTCTGATGGACCTCTTGGCTATACGTATATTCCCAAGCACTAAATTCTAGTCCACGTGCATCGTGTGTTGTTCTGGGATCAATCCAAGAAGCTCGTGATATGTGAGAAAGAGGTGGAGCGATGGCGGTGAGTCAGCAACGAGCCGGAGGTGCAACGAAGCACCAAGCCTGAGCCGATAACGGGTGAAGGTGAAGATGAAACTTGAGTGGTTTGGGTGTGGGTTACCGACATCGAAGAGCCGGATTAAAGGGAAGGTCGGGGCAACGGTGGACTCACGGAGATGACAGGGAAGGGAGGCAAGGCAACGCGGTAGAGGGTCAGGGTCGGCAGGTAAGTCTATCAAGCGGACGGGAGGAGTAATAAGGAGAGGACCCCAGTGAAGAAAGGAAGAAGGGGAGAAAGAAGAAGACATTTGAAGATCGGCCGGCCAACGGACTCGTGAACTCGTCCCGAGCCATTATTTTGAGCGGATCGTCCGACATATACCAATCTCGCCAAATCCTATTTGGCGCTTTAGGCACCAAACAGAGGTCAATGCGTACGTGAGGCACACCCCCTGACCCAATGGGCCAACCAACTTACCACTGTACCGTTTGTGCAATTTTACTAGCGTTTATTGTCGTAACCGGTTCTTTTATGTTTTGTTTCTGTCCCTTTTTTGTTCTTTTTTTCATTTTTCATTTTCATGATAACCCACAACGGCACCAAAAAATAGTCTTGATAACCCACAAGTATAGGGGATTGCAACAGTCTTTGAGGGTAGTATTTCACCAAAATTTATTGATTCGACACAAGGGGAGCCAAAGAATATTTACGAGTCTTAGCAGTTGAGTTGTCAATTCAAGCAAACCTGGAATTTCTTTCTGGAGCAAAGTGTTTAGTAGCACAATAACAATAGTAACAGGAACAACCTTGTCAACAAATAGTAACAGGAACAACGAAAAGTAACAGTTTATAATGATTGTAACATCATCAACAGTAATAGTAATTTAGCGAAGATCAATATGCGAAAAGCGTAGGCATTGGATCAACGATGGATATTTGTGTTGGATGACATTCATCATGTAACAGTCACAACCTAGAGCTATACGGAACTAGCTCCAATTCATCAATGTAATATAGGCATGTATTCCGTATATAGTCATGGAAAATAATTTCCTACCCATGGTGGTAGCTACACACAACCCCAATTTTTATCTCTAATTAATTTGGTAAATTATTTTGGACTATGAAAAATAACTCTATAATGAAAATATGGTGCCTTTGGACCAACCAGGCAAGCAAAAAGGCAATTATGCCAAAAAAAGGCAAGCAAAAAGACTGAGTGAAGTGAGAAACACCCTTTCTACACAACGAAAAGACACTTGTGTCACAGAGAGTAATAAAAAGACAAAGAGAAGTGAGAAAAAGTCATTTCTATACAACAAATATGCACTCGTGCCAATGTCAATTAAACCCAACACCTTGTATATAAAAAAAAGCACTTATACCAAAGGGTGTGTAGCTACCGCCATGCATAGGGAATCGCCTCTCGTATAGTCATATGTGCTTATAATAAAAACTTGTATGACATCTTCTGTCCTACCCTCCCGTGGCAGCGGGGCCCAAAGGGAAACTAAGGGATATGGATAATATTGTGGAGATGGATCCATATCATCCCACTTCATCTTCCGGAAGAGCAGCAGCTGAAGCAGCCAGAGCCACTAGTGCTCCAGTTCCTAGATCCAAGGGTGAGAAAATGGAACTTATCATCAGCACTATGCAAGG
>CBMN010037985.1:0-12206 GCA_000582825.1 Hordeum pubiflorum
ACAGGGGGGGGGGGAGGAAGAAGACGTTGCTGTTTGTCAGACGCAATTTGAAATCACGTTCAAAATCCATGAAAATGAAACAAGTTACTACCATTTACTCAAAGCTTATTCTGAACTTGCTACTAAAGTTCTGTATGAAACATATCAATTCATATCAGCAATGTTTTATCCTTCGTAATTGTTTCTTGTTTTATTACTGATATAGCTTAAATGTGGAGTACATGTATGTAGTTAGCGTGGAGCCATAACTCATCTGCCATTTGCACTTGTTGTTTCATATGGTTTTACCAATAGTAAAGCTCCTCGGTTACAATTATAGTGGTTTACATGGAATAGGTATGGTTTATGTCCTGATATTGTCACTAATACTGTATAATCTAACTCTACATGATTTTCTCATTCTGGAGTGTAATGTCGGCGCCTCATGCAATTTCTCAGTCTTTTCAGCGTGCAAATGGTTAGAGCATTTGACTTATATATACATGACATATGTCAAAATGACCATGAAGGATATAAGTGCTACTCAGAAAATGCCGAGCAATATGAGCTTGTCATAGCAGCTATTTAGTTGGAAGAAAACATAGATTGAAGATGGACATATCAGATGTGACTGCTTGATAGGATGCTTATTTAGTTATGTGGATGCAGTGATGCTTCCTTTCATGTGGATATGTTTTTTTTTAATATTTGCTACTTGCTTCTTACTTGTCTATCAGGCTACTTTGGTAGATTTTAGAGAGAAATTTATTTTCGAACACGACTATCAAGAAAGCATCAGGGCAAAGATATATGTTGCACTACTACAGTTGAGATAATTTGATTTGATTCTAATATGTCAAGATTCAGAAACTTTACTATGTACGCTTGGTGATTTGATATTTGTCGCAATGTAGTAATAAGCAACATATGACACATAAATTCTTGTGTTTTTTTTCATCGGGACACATCCTCGTGAAGTTTTTTTGGAAAAGGAGGTTACATCCTCGTGGAGTATAAGACATTTTTATAACTATGCCTACAACTCAAGATCTCTACGTCTAAATTTATTGTTTTGTGGCACTATGCGGTGTGCGGACATTTTTCTCTTGGTGACCAATATCCCTCAAGCTATACGAGATTTGATTAAGAACACATGTATACTTTTTTTAACTCGTGATGATAGTATGTATCTAGAATTCAAGTTTGAGTTACATGCATTTCGTTTAGTAGTACTCTCTCCGGTCAAAATAAGTGTCGGGTTTTCAAATTTGAGGGAGTACATTGTATAGGGAAGATGGTATCATACTATTTTCTGAGGTGAGCGCTTTAAGCAGGAGGGGTTGTCAGGGCTTCAAGAGGGCTTATCGTGGGTTCGTTGATAACAGCGAGCAACTAGCAAGGTTGGATCAGCGTTGGCGATGAATAACAATGGTGAGCGACGTTCAAATTTATGTTCCATGGCAACGCACGGGTAATTAGCTAGTCTAGTTTAATCGCAGTTCAACTACACATTTACCAAAATCATAGGATGTTCATCAAATTTTATAGATACATTGATCAGAAAAGCCTCAGGCCGGTTGTCCGTGTCAAAGATCCATTGAATTAAATTAAATCTTCAGCAAAATTGATGCTATAGCTTCATTGTAGCTACTGGGAGCTTCCGCGTGATGCTATGGCCACTGCCGCGAAATGCTTTGAAAATCCCACTAAACGACCCAAAATTCAACAATAATCTATGAAAATCATCTCTCCCGATTGAAAAAAGTGCCCGCTATAGCTGTGGAGAGAAGTCTCCACGAAATCATTTCTCCCATGATATAAAACATTGCAAAGACCACAAGTTGGAGTCTCATTTCCAACTTTTTTTTGCACAAAGCGTTTATACATGTTAGCATGGTATTCTTGAACACCGGGATCCAAGTGGACGATGATTTGGGGCACGCAAGTCTCACGACACCGAGTCACTTGCACATGCTTCCTATTTTGGCATTCGATTTTCAAACTTCTATATCTTTTAAATGAAAAATTCAAATTAAATTATGTTTTCATATTCGTGTTTCTCCTGACCGGCACTTTTAAATACGACCCATTTTGAATATATTTTGATGAATTTTGCGCTTTTGTATCTGAAAATTAAATTATGTTTCGGGGCGAGTGCGTGGGGCCCCATCATCAGGCCAACGTGACGGGCGTACCCGGACGCGCTCGGGCGCCTCATATCCGTCCCATATTTGGGCTGGTTATGAGGGGTGCCGGTCAGTCCGGGCGTTTAAGACCTGTTTGAGGGACCTGATTTGGTCGATTTATTGTGACCGGTCAGTGACCGCGCGACCTGTACGGGCGTTAAGACGGGTATGCGGGGTCCGGTTGTAGATGCTCTTAGCAATTTGTCGTGGCATCCAGTCATGCTTTAAGATCTGTGCAATTCGATCGACGGCAACCAACACGTTCGATCCGAGCCTCTAAAAATGTATTTGGTGTTACTAGTAAGTATGCACGTGCAACACACGTCTCCATCAAAGCAGCTTGTGAAATTCGTGTGAGTACTGAATTCTGAATTCATAGTGAGATTAATTTAACTTCAATGTAACGCCGACATGAAAGCTCTCCTGCGTGAAATGAAGCTTACCGTATACTACTCCCTCTTCACAAATATATAAATAAAGAGGGAGTTATGTTTACAACAAAACATGAAAAACAGTGATAAATCCATGTAGAAGCATCTATGACGATCATATAGAGATTTGAATAATAAAAATGAATGATAAAAAGTGTCTGGATGAAGCAATACAATCTTGGCACATAGCATTGGCCTTGTTTCAAAGGAGTTGTGCGGGTCATCTGCCTGATTAGGAACATTTTGCTTCATGCTTTCAACTCTTCACCCCAAGTCATCTTCTTTAGTTTTGAACTGATGAGAACTTCAGTTACAAGGATAGAATAAAGTGATGACGGGACTCGACAAATGTATCATGCGGTGAATGATTCGTAGTATGTTCCAGACAGAGCATGCAAGTTTAATTAAACCAACATGATGCAAGGAAACATCATCCTGAAACTGAGCCTGATTTAAACAAACATTTGACAAAGGAAAGCTTAAAATCGTGCAGAAAGCTAGTTAGAATGATGCACAGCTCTCCAGAATCTGAATGAACAGAAGCACAAGATCTATGCCCAAAACCGTCTCCCACATGTCTCCCAATTTCCCTCCTCGGTGAACCGAGCTGCACGTGCTTCCTCAAAAGATTTAGAACCTTTCCTAAGTCCGATCTGAAAATGAAAAGACAACTTATTGAACACCTGACATGATAGTCCAATGTACATACCAACTGAGACAAAATATCAGCTGTCACATAATTTCAATATTCCAAATTGTACAATATGAAATGCTCAATTTAAGCAAGAACAAGTAATAAACAGTGCCCAGTGCGAGTTATAATGCTAAAAAAAGAAAAAAGCAATAGTTGTGGGTGTTCACTCAGGGCTGCAAGCCAAAGCTTCAGAGATTTTGACTCAACACACAGTGATCACTCAATTCCATGTCTAAAGCTGGAGATACATGAGAATAACAAACCTTGACTCAACACACAGTGATCACTCAATTCCATGTCTAAAGCTGGAGATACATGAGAATAACAAACCTTAACGACGATGTCATACTTGTCTTCAACCAAAGAATCTCTCAGGTTCTGGGCCTGCGCCAGACCCTGAATAAGCACCCCAAAAATATTTCGTGAGCCAGCGCACAGACTTACAGACTTGAACCCAAGTAGCAGAACAGAAGAAATATGTGTTAAATCCATCACTCAATTTGAATACACCGACTGATGTGTATATCCAAGTAGTGTCTCGAGTACATAGACATGTTAATCTCGAGAATTAAGAAAGAAATAGTGCATCGAGGGGAGCAAAGTGAAGCTGGGAGTGAACCTGGGAGCCCCATACGATGACTCCGATCTGCATGACGCCTTTGAACGCTTCAGGGAACATCGAGAAGAGGTTCCTCCAGCCCCTCACGATGTACTGCAAGGAACAACACACATAACAAATTGTCAAAACCCAATCCCGGGGAGGGATAACGATAGCGATGGAGTGCCAGGGGTGGTGCATATCTCTTCGTTTCCGGCGAGGGAGACCGTTGAAGGCAACAGTAAAAATACAGACAACCCTGCTTGATTGAGAACATGGTAATTCGAACCGATTAATCATCTACTGAAGCGTTTCACAAGCTCCTGACCAGAATGGTTATAGATAAACATCATGAAAAAGATATTCAACAAAGATAAATAAAATAATTACTGAGAGTTGTGAAGTTAAATCTGAATAATCTCCACTAAGACATCTTTAATGAAAACACAATTTATTACACAGGTCTCATATGCTTCTTTAATTCTCGATGATCAACTTTAATGAAGATTTCCATGATGAAATAACAACCACTCTCACATCCGCACTTAAATATTGTAAATATAGTATTGCAATCTCAAACACATTATTGCAGCAGCAATTTAGTTGACATGGATGTACTATTGCTAGATAGAATTTGTAGTGCAGCAAAAAAAAAAAGAATTTGTAGTGCAGCAAGGCTGGTGTTTTTTTAGCACTGGCCAGCCATTTTTTATTAGAGGTAGTAATTATCAATTGAAAGGTAATCTTAGAATATACAGGTGATGCTTACCAGTACAGTCTATGGGCAGCTGATCCGCGTAAGTTGGATAAAAATGGGTTCATACTTCATGCTCCGACTTGAATCAAGGATAGGCTCCTACCGCTTTCTAGTAAAAACACAATGCAATCCTATTAGTAGTAGACTCAAGGAAGCATCAATACATATAATTTGTTAGATTTTCTGTATGATGGTTGTAATTTTGCTGCACGTCTAGACTAATTCAAATACACCTGAAATACATAACACCCTAGCAGAAATCTAAGCCACAAAAACATACGCTTTGTCGACTTTTGATATGTTTCAGACTTTGATTTAAGCCATTCTTAAACATACCCATTCATGTACAAAATTGCATAAAATTGACAAGCATTCATGGATGCATGAACCTTCGTTTTGATGGTCTTGTGAATGCCTGAAATTTTAGCGGTGGCTGGACGAAACGTGTTCGCTGCAGCATGGGAGCTAAATCACTCCAACATATTAGTGTCAAACCTACCCCGTATGTCTGTCGTCAAAGGCCCGCAAGCAGAGCATAGTGATAGTCAGATAGTGGTCGGTGGGAAGAGAGAGAAGATCAAATCGACCCACCCAAGCAAGCAAAGCCAGCGAATCCATGGCAGAAGCGGAGGTGCACGTGCTGGAGCGGATCCCCGTGGCACCGGCGACGGGGATGCCGTCTCCGGAGCTACCCATCACCTTCTTCGACGACATCGCCTGGCTCTTCACGGACCCTGTCGAGCGCCTATTCTTCTACCGCCACGTCGACCTGGCCGCCGTGTTCCCGCTGCCCGCTGCCTTCCTGCCGCGCGAGCTCATCAGCATCTTCCCGCTCGCCGGCACCCTCAGCCCCGCCGCCCGTAGCTTCTCCTACTCCAGCGGCCACGATGCGCTCGACCTCGTCCTTGCAAGTCAACGGAGGATTTCAACCGGCTTGAGTATGAGATTGCACCTCCTTCGCTGCATTCAGATGGTAGTAGCTTGAGTATTCATTAAATCGAAATGTGGATTAACTTCAAAATAATGCCACAAGGTTTGTCTTTTAGTGCCAGAGTGTGACAATCAACTTCAGGATTGATTCAGTTTTCCGTAAATACACATTCATTGTTCTAAGAGTGTTGCCTCACCTCCCTGCATGAGATCAAGATCCCACTCCTGTCCATTCCGCCGCGATAGCCTCGAGAGATTCGAACCAACTCCGTCGACCTCTCGAAATACACAGATAACAGGGGCATATTTGACTGTCCCGCACGGCCGCCTCTGCTCGACGGAGGAGAGGGACCCCGCCGCCAACGACGCAGGGTTTTTTATCGGTAGCGAAGGGAACGGGTGGAATCGTGGGTTTTTTATCGGTAGGGATGGAGCGATGTGGTTAGCGCGTGGTTTGTTGTGTTAAACATTCAGAGATTTGTGGCCTTTAGATACCGTCAATGGACGTCCCAGATTGTTTGAATCTACTACCTCTTTTTTTTTTATAGGGGTAGTAGATATTTATAACGATTTCCGTTGATAAACGCCATTTTTGTCTACTACTAGTCATTTCGAGTCGACGCGGGGAGATAGAGAGAGGCGAATAGCCTCGTGGTCGTGGGGATGGTGGGAGATGCCGGTCGCTACTTCCGGTAGGGGTACGAATCTGCCACGGTTGGGACTTGGGAGATGCCATACGGCCGTGCGGAGCAAGTCTCGCACTCGTCTCGGCCGGTGAAACAACGTGTTGCTCGGTCGGTCGGTGGTCACGTACGCCAACAGTCCGGAGACGCCGCTCCGAAACCATCGGGAAGCAGCGGCTCACTGGACCACATCTCTGTCATTTTTGCTAAATTCATTCATCCCTGTTTTATTTTGCTTTGGCAATCGAGTAGACATCTCTCCCAAGCCTTCAACTACGCAGCCGCCAAGCAACGTCCATTCCGAACCGACCGACCTGGAGAGATCGAGAGAGACGTCGAGGGATAAGCAGTAGGATTAGCCAGCTGAAAGATGCCAGGGCGCAACGCAACTGCACTCAAGAGTGTCCGAGCGAACGAGCCGTCAGTAAGCAGCCAGCATTCAGAACAGAGTTGCATCTGTATGCCAGTTGCGAATCCAATCTCTGATCAATACTTGTTTAGGGCTCTTCCAGTGCTCCCTTTATGGCTACTACAAAGTCACACGTGCAAACGTTTTACTAATGCCATTTTCTCCTCTTCCAAGACACGTCGATGGATCTGACGCCTTGTTGCCTCATGGTTAATTAAGGAAGGAACCCAAATAATGCATCCCATGTCGATCATCTTGCTGCCGCGGTTTGCGTAGCACGACCGGACAAAGCTACGCCGGAGATTAAGATCTGACCGCCGTCGATCGGATGCAACGTTTATTTCTACCCAACACCACTGAGCACCAGCCATACGCTTTTTCTTAGAAAAGGAGGATTACCTCCGGCCTCTGCATAAATACGATGCATGCAGTCTCTTTATTAATGAAAGCAATCAAATAATCTGCGGTTCCGAACAAGCTCTAAAGGAGCAACAAAATAATTCATAAAAAAAAGGATGTCACAACCGGCTAAAATAGGCCTAGATGCCTAACCATTTATCATATTACTGGACCGGTTGTAGATATGCCGAGTTACCGTTTTCCACCGGGTAGACCCAGTAACCAAAGGCTCTTTGGTTTCCGCATAAGTGAGTAACGACCATGTACGGATCAACGCTGATGCCCTGTACAGTACCTGCACAAAATTTATATGTATTTGTCTGTAAAAAACCATGTCATTTCTGCAGTTACATATAGCCCAAAGAAGTGCACATACTCCTATACGAATATGTCTGGCGGTAATTATGTTGACTCCATTTAGCCACGTACCAAACAACGTGTCAATGCTATCTGGAGGTATGATATTAAAGGCTATACAAAACTGTTTGCCATAATTTTTTTGCTAGTGGACATTGGAGAAAAAGGTGTTTGATGGTTTCCTCATGATCACAAAAGCTACGTCATGTATTTTCCTCCCAATTGCGCTTTGCTATATTATCCTTAGTGAGAATCACCTTCGAACAAACCACATGAAGAATTTAATTCTTAAGGGTACTTTGACCTTCCAAATATGAATCGACTTGGAGATTATTGTTATGTCAATAAGGTTCAAATACATCGATTTTACTGAAAAGATGTCATTAGTTGTTAGCTTCCAATGAAGCCTATCAGACTCGTCCGATAGCTGAACGTCCATGAGTCTTCTGCCTAAGTGTAACCAAGCCTCCCATCGATGACCTATCAAAGCTCGTCGAAATTGAATATTTAGAGAATTTGACTGTAATATTGTGACAACGTACGCCTCCTTACGTTGCATAATATTATAAAGAAATGTATATTGCATGGCTAGAGGCGTCTTCCCCAACCACATATCCTCCCAGAATCTCGTGGATTCATTATTTCCAACGATAAATTTAGTTCTATGGAAAAAGGCTGCTTTCCAGAATGATGAATCATTGGGTCTGTAATCTGAACCAAAATTTTAGATTGTAAGTACTTATTATGTAAAATTTGTACCCTTGCACCAGCCATACTTAAGTACGTACGTACGTTGACACACTAACAAGGCCCGGGCGAACACGCGACGTTGGAGCATTTGCGTACGCAAAAGACCGGCCTACCCGGGTGAAAGCGTAGCACACGAGAGGCTTCAGTTCAGTTGCACCATCAGACGATTGTGTCGTCCACACGACCACACGTACGGGGAGATCAGCTCAATCCCAAGGTGCGTGCCAACCGATTTTTTTTTTTTTGAGTGGGCGTGCCAACTGACTGAACTGATTAATGTCATGTAGTCCTACGTGGGTGCCTCCTACGTGCCGATATGGTTCTTTTTTTTTTTTAGGGAACGTGCCGATATGGTTCTTTGAGCTACCGATAATAATGACTAATCATTCCGAAGTAACCAGAACATGCGGCGCGGCACGTACCATCTTATTCTTATCTACTACACGCAACGCAGCTACTAGGAGTCAACACGCACGTAAACAAAAGGCAAATTAAGCACTCGTCTGGTCCGGCCCGGTACAGTTGTCTCCGAAGAGCGTGCAAGCAAGTGAAATCCACTTCCCTGAACAGTACGAACTCGCAGCAACCAATTCACCCATCGAGCAAACATATAGATGTAGTATGGTCACGTCCCGCTTGGGTTCGTTCGGTTGATGAACCATCAGATTTGGAATCGTACGTACGTATGCAACCATGATTCGGTGCTCACCTAACGCAAACTGCCAGCCACTAGCTAGCTACGGATCTACTGAAGCCTGGAGTTAACAGGGTAGATCGATTTGGCGGACGACCTGCCCAAGCTACCGAGAGTTTAATTACGTCATGGCCTCCCCATGAAGTACTGTGGAAACTACTTAGAGTACAAAGAAGTACTACTCCCTCCGTCCAGGAGCATAGGATGAGACGATATATTCGTTCACGGAAAATAAACACGTCGAATGAGAACGGACGCAGATGAGAGAGTAGAATTAAGAGGTAATATCACTGGCAGTCACATCACTTGCATGTGCAGTTTAGTGCTAGATCTTTCAAAATACGTTTTTTTGGTGCAAATACGGTCAGTGCTGCTGATTGCCCGCGTACCAGACGCTGGCGTGGCATGGTTTTTATGCACATACCCCCGCCCAAAATGTTTGTTCGCGTAGAAATGTCCCTGCAACGGCGGGAAGTGGCTGCCTGTGTATATTTGCGAAACGGTACCCCCAAACTGCTGGCAGTTCATTTTTACTCCTCGCCGCTTCATCTCCTGATACGCTCGAGGCGGAGACGGAGGAGGCCGTGCGTCACGGCCACCGCCGGAGGAGGAGATGGGGGAACCGCGTCGTCGACGTCCGGGCGAAGCAGCGCCGTCGTACGGTTAGTCCGTCCTCTCTGTTTCTCTTCTCTGCTTCTTCGCCGGATTCCTCTCGATCGAAACCCCCCGCACCCCCATACTCGAGTCTGCAGCGAACCACGTGCGGGGACAGATCCATGGCGGTGGCGCTCCGGCCGGCATCCCGCCTCTCCACCGCCGCGCCCGCCAACTCCGGGGTGGTACATAAGCTAGCCCACTGTGACCCTGTGTACACTGAATATGCTTCAAATTCAGTTAACTGAATGTGCTGCACATTATGTGACCTCCGCCGGCGACCGCGTCCCTTGCTGGCTCGATCCCTCCGCCGGCAGCTGGTTCTGGGCTGCTCCGGCGAGCCGCGACGGGAACTCCTCCACCACGAGAAGAGCCCAATTGGTAGAATTGGACTTCGCCGCTGACCCGAACGTGGAGACCATCGCGTCTGGTGCTGCTGCCGCTGCATGCCCACCTCACGTGGAGACGGTTTCTCAGCAAATCCCCTAATTGCTTTTTCAAGAGCCAACACCCTCGATGGTCCTGCTGATCCAATGCGAATCCTGCTTATAAATTACACCCCAGTTTAGTAAGACCGCACCATGTAATTTCCACACTGATGTTTTCATGTCCAGCTTCAAGCCCAAGAACAAGTCAGTGTAGTTCCAAAAAGAAATTTACTGAATGCACCTAACGTTTCCTAAATACCTTAATCAATTTTCAGTTCCACTACATTCGACTT
This sequence comes from Hordeum pubiflorum, assembly GCA_000582825.1. NCBI lineage: Eukaryota > Viridiplantae > Streptophyta > Magnoliopsida > Poales > Poaceae > Hordeum > Hordeum pubiflorum. The sequence goes on from CBMN010037985.1 coordinate 10,243, forward strand.
TTGTTAATCACCAAATCACATAACACTTCTTTCTGAAGGTTATTGCTATTTCAGTTCTGACATGGAAGGAGCATACATCCTACAAGCAATGCTGCAACTTGAGCCCTTTACAAAGTCCTATTTTCAACAGTTTGTGTCTTTCCTACAAATTACAAAATGCAGCCTGATGTCCTTTAAAAACTTATAAGCCTTTTTCTGAACATATTTCACTAGTGTCTTTTTCTAAAAACTTATAAGCATTATGCATCCAGTACTTCACAGATTTTCTAAGCACCACAACGTCCCAGATTGAATTGGTCAGCGATACTTCTGAATTTTTCTGTACTTAGATCTACTGAATTATTAACTGAATGTTTCAAGAGCTACAACAGGAAGCAATGTTTCAACAGCTGCAACAGGAAGCAATGTTCCAAGTGGAAGTAATCCTCCCAGAGGAGCAAGGGCTGCTGCTCCAGGATTCTACAACTTGCTTTTTGGACCTGATGGAGCTGTGAACCAGGAACCACCTCTTTTCATCCAGGCTGAAGAGGAGGTAATTGTGAGCCAAAATGCACCACAAGCTACTCTGTTTCGTGAAGGCTGGCCTCATGACCTGCATGATTTCTTGTCTTCGTAGTTTAGATGACCATGTGATGAAGTTCATGAATGAACTTTTGTTAGGCATAGTTCATCAATGAACTGCTCCTTTTGATGGGGTTAAGAAGTGCTCCTTTTGATGCTCTCTTTATGTTTGGAAGACAAATGAACCTGTAGTTCAGATCAGTATCTATTCCTGTTAATTATGGATGATATTCCTGTTAATTATGGATGATGTTCTGTTTGGAGCTCTATCTATTTGTGGAGCTATCTCTCTGCATGGGAGTTTCAGATTTTTTTTTGCTGTTAATTATGGATGATGGTCGCCGTGTGTAAAATCTTCATGGGAGTTTCAGATTTTTTTGGCCAAAATTCAGTACAAAACATTGCCAAAATTCAGGACAAAACTTTGCCAAAATTCAGTAGAAAACTGTACCAAAATTCAGTACAAAACATTGCCAAAATTCAGTAGAAAACTGTGCTAAAATTCAGTATCTGCCGCCCCAAAGAGAGCATCAAAAGTTCAGTTTTCGTCAGCAAGTTCAATAAGATTAGTGTGGTCAGCAACCTCTTGACCAGGTTCAAAATGCATAGATAATGGTTCAAAATGCATAAAAACCATGCCACGCCAGCGTCTGGTACGCGGGAAATCAGCAGAACTGACCGTATTTGCACCAATTCACAAGTTAGCTGACCAAAAAAACGTATTTTGAAAGATCTAGCACTAAACTGCACATCAGATGTAAGTTATACCTCTAGAATTAACCACCAGCCGCAGCAGCGCCGGGTGAAAAGGACTCGGTGACTCGCACCACCACCACCACCGCTGTACTCCCTTGGTGGTGACAGATGGTCGAAATCCCTTGGTGGCCACGTCACGTCCGTAATGCTTTGTCACCGTCTCACTGAACATGATCCTCCACTAATGAAGAAGGTGGTCAACCTATTAGAGCCCTACAGCCCTACAGTTAATAACCGCGCCTCTTCAAAAGGAGAAGGCGCCGTGGCTTGGAGCTCGTCGCCTCATCGCACTCCCCTTCCATGTGGCACTCCCTAATCCTATCAATCTGCCACCGCACGGACGCGCAGCCTTTCGTCACACACACGTACGCACGCACCGCAGTCGGCCGGTCACCAGTCAGTGAACGTTGGGCGCTCCTCTATTTTTGAATCTTTGCGGGTCAAGCTGGCATCCCCTGTTTGACGAGGACGACGCACGACGAGGAGAAGAAAAAGGGAATGCATGCACTGCACCTACCGCCGCGCGTTCACCTCGCCACGTTTTGAGGCGAAATTTTGGTGTCTACCATTTCACCTGGATAAATAATCATATCTAGGACTAGTACCATTGAGATCGCTACCACAGGATTATCAACGCGACCAAAAAT
>CBMN010037986.1:0-18032 GCA_000582825.1 Hordeum pubiflorum
TGCAGTTTTAGCAAGCCGGCTAAAATTTTTGGTGTGGGGACCAATTATACAAATGCTGCTGGAGCTAGTTTTTTTGACACAATTTGTAAAAAAGCAATTTTTAGCAATTCTGGTGAATTATAGAAAGGCTGTTGGAGATGCACTAATCTTCTTTCTTCGACCTTGCCGGTCTCCGTCGGGTTTAGGCAGCTGAGGTTAGAGCAACTCGGGGCGACCCATTTTCGTGTCCGTTTGTGAGAAGTCGCAGACACAAACTTGACCTAACGCGTCGATCAAATGAACACGTATCTGTTTTCCGTCCGTCCTTGACCCATTTCAGGCTTAAATTTGGACGGCATTTGCGTCGGCGCAACATCGTCCACGTGCTCCTTCCCCTGGCCCATCAGTCGGCGGCATAGTCTCGCCTTTTTATCCCCTTCCTCCACCCGTCGTCCGCAAGTGCACAAACCCTAGGCTGGCGCCTCCATTTTTCCCGGGCACCCTTGCTCTCCACCCCCCTCCCTAGTCCCTCCTCCACCCCAGCAGCACATCCACCGGCGGGGTGCCTCCTTCGTCCCGGTGCGGGAGGCCTAGTGGTAGATCTGTGGCGGCGGCAAGATTTGACACATCCTGCCGGTGAGATTTGGCGAATCCGGCCGCCGGCGGACTGCGCTTGCCATGGACTGACCGGGTGCCGGTCCACCCAGCCTGGGCAATGCCTCGGTGCCGCATGCAGGTGCTCAATCCGCCTCTAGCCGCTCGGGTCTGTACTGTCGCCGGCGAAGCCACGGCCGGCTGTCGCCCTGGCTCGGCGCTGTCCCAGAAGCTTGCCGGCTCACCATTGTCGTTCATAAAGTGCGACGATTGCGCACTGCAGGTCGTCCGATGCGTTTCTTGGACGCCGGAACATCCCGGTTGGGTGTTCGTCAAGTGCACAAACGACGGGGTATAATTTTCGTTTGGCCTTTTACTCTTTGATTCGATGCAATGTCGGTAGCTTATTTGCTCAATTTTGTGTGTCGGACGGATGCAAATTTTGGTATTGGAAAGAAGAATACATTGATATATTGATCTCACGAAATTTGCTAGATGTTCATGCATTTCTAGCTAGAATTAAAGCTATAGGTGAGACTAAAGAAGAGACCAAAGGGAAGCAATGTCTAATTCTTTAGAATTGAAGAAGAAAGACGTTGTTAAGCTCAAGAATCCACATATCAACAACAAAGACATAGAAAAAAATCTTAGTCCAACTAGTAGGAGCAGTTATGGAAGTTGGACATTTTTTAAAATGTCTAATTGTGGTTCTTGTTTTATTTGGTATTATACTCGTAGCGAAGAATTGATAAGAAAAATGTATGTATTGAAATGCATTTGATGAAATAAAAGTAACGTTCAAATCCCAAACAAATAAAGATGTGTGACTAAAAATGGATGCCGGCCGGCCGCGAGGACAAGATTTGGGTTCTTTGGTTGGGCACACGACCGACCCATTTACAAAAGAAGACGGACATGCCAATCCAAATGGACAAAAGGCGAACAAAACGCGCGTCCGCTTGAGTCGGCCGGTTGGAGTTGCTCTTATTTCTCCCATTGGATTTCAATTCGAGCAACTATAAATAAACAAAATTCGAATAACTCGCGCAACCTAAATTAAATCAGTTTGATAATGGTATTCAGCTCACGTTCGTTTGGGAGGGGATGGAAAATCGAACATTTTTTATGCGATTATATTGTCGCGAGGATGAGAAATACTGATAAAAGAATAACACTCGGCCCGAAGAGAGGACTAAGTGATGAGGGCCCAACCCAATGCGCCGCGACCACCTTCTTCTCTTTACTATTCTTCCTCCTTCCCCTCAAAAAAAAAAAAACTATTCTTCCTCCTCGGTCCATGGCCTCCTCCTCCCCCTCCGGCGCCTCCGCCCGCCGCCTTCCTCCCCGAACCTAACTTTCAGTCTGTGCCGCTCACCCTTTCGAATTTCGACCATCCCGCGGCGTCGACGTGCGAGCGAGGAGCGAAAGACCGAAAGCCGATAGCAGCACCTTCCTCCATCCCCATGACGGTCGCTGACGCCACTGCTCCTCCTCTCCATCTTCCACCTCCAACGTCCTTGGAGCAGGCAGCGGAGGCCTTTGGACAATTGGATATGCATCCTGAGAAGAGATTGAGTCAGCGGCGTGGAAGGAATCTCGCTGCGGCATTGGGTCCTCACTTCTTATGATGAATGGCCACTTGTCCCGAAGAAAGAAACCGAAGCAATCCATATACAGGTGCTCATATCCTATCTGTAGTTTATCTCCAGTGTTCAGAAATTTTGTACACTCCTCTTCATTGTAGCTTATGCAAACAACGACTAAAATTGGGGATTTTTGTTTTTGAGGCAAACAATGAGGGCGATCCTAAATTCGCGGCATGCTTGATTTTTTAGGGACGTCAACTACAATCTTAAATTTGTGGAAAGAAATCACTAACTCCTTGGATAGGATACAATATATACCATGTGCGGGGAGCATCATGCGCGAGTGTTTACTTTACAGCATTGGGAAAGCTGACTTTCAGGCTGCATGATTTCAGATTGGAGCCATGATGTGGAAGTGCTTTCGGATGGATCCAGCATGCTCCACAGAATCTAAAATTGTTTAGTTCATAGTTTATCTTCTAGTGACGTACTGACGTGTAAAGTGCACTGCTCTCCATTGTTAATTGGGGCTTCAGATCTAGCTGCCATAGCCTTTTGCACCCTTTGATTTCCTATAGGGTGCATCGATCCGATTCAATCCCCATTCTCCTACTTCTCCTACTCTGCCTGAACTCTTTCGGCCTCCGGAGCTGGGTAAGTAACACTACTACTGATCAATGCTAATGGAGATTTGTCCTCTCTTAATTCTGCCCCAGTTTTCTGCTATTGTAACTAGTTAGCGGTTACTGCTCGACAGTGACAGGGTTATGTTTTCGCTTAATTCCACCAGATCCCTTTCTGAGTTTTGTTAGCTTGACGTCTGTGTTTATTGCGATGGAGATTTATCAGGTATATACCACCCACGCGCCGGTTCTTAGATGGCCAATGAGAAAGAGCGCAAGCTCCTTCACCTGGAGGAGGCATTACTCAATGAAAACGTGAAGCCAACCTTTCTTCCTCTGTCACTTTTGAAGGACATCACAGGGAATTTCTCTAAAAACGAACTGCTTGGCACAGGTGGATTTGCATCTGTGTACAAGGTGCGTATGCAACCTTCAGCTGCCTCGACTTTAAAATAACTATATGTTATTAATCAATGATGTCAAGTGCAGGGAACACTTCGGAATGGGATGGTTGCAGTGAAGAAAATTTCGAAAATAACGTCGACCGGTCAGAGTGATTTCATGAGGGAGGCTACCTGTATGATGAAGGGCAAGCACAAAAATATTGTACGGTTTCTTGGATACAATATTGGGACCGAAAAGATTCATGTCTTTGAAAAAACAACGTCCTATATGATGCTCTGCTCTGAGTACATATCTAACGGGAGTCTTCAAGAGTACATCAAAGGTACAGGATCAGCCACAAAAATAGCCCTTTGTTTTTCATGCTTACCCAAAATTCTTTGCTCTCTTTTTACACAAAATTATTTGACGATATACTCTCCGCAGCTGAATCTTTTAGATTCCAATGGAGCACACGTTATCGCATAATCATGGGAATTTGTGAGGGCATAGAATATCTTCACCGGAGGAATATGGTTCATCTGGATCTCAAGCCTTTAAATATACTACTGGATCATCAAATGTCGCCCAAAATTACCGATTTTGGTCTATCGAGATACTTTAGCGAAGAACAAATCAAGGAATCTAGACAATTAGCTGGGACTAAGAAGGCTTTTGAATCCTTTTTTAAGAAATTCATCACTTTTGTTGGACATAAATTATGTATGTTGCACATATAGTGTTTAATTCTTTATGCATTAACCAATGAAACTATACTTGCAATTTGTTGCAGGGGATATATGGCACCAGAATATGTCTATCATGGAGTAGTTACACCCAAGGTAGACATGTATAGTTTGGGTATTATAATCATGAATCTTCTGGTGGGACATGATGTATGCATGGGCTTTGTTAAAGATCAAACCGCAGGGGGATTTGTAGTTGATGAGGTAATAACCATCTATATGACTATTTCCACATAGAGCTTACATGCTGAAATAATTATCTTTTCGTTGAGCTTTAAAGAACAAAAATCATATCTAGTGCAAACCACAATTTTATCGGAGAAAAGAAAATGGAAACTTTATTTGATAAGAGTATATAATTAACAACAAGTTTAGGAGAGCGAGGGATTGTGGGTGGTCAGAGTGCGCTGCAGATCTGGGTGAAGTCGTCTAGGGGTGTTGTAGGATGGGAGAGGGCGCTATGGAGAACATGAGAGATGCATGGGAGCCGGGTCAAGAATATAGATATCGAAGAAGGGTCAGGACCGCAGGAGTACTACCGCCCTAGCTTATGTTGAGAAATGATGACATATGTACTCTGTTAATCGAGCTAACTGCTGTTGACTATAAAGGTAACTGTAATGTCACAACCGTAAAGTGGAAAAGAAACCATAACCCAGCCAGTTTCTAATTAATACTAGCAAATACGTAACTGCGCCTAAAATAATATAAATATGTTGACAATGCTCCCTTTTTCAAACGCTCACTCATTATGGTTAATAGGTACTTGAAACTTGGAAGGAAGCGCTTGGGACATCAGAGGGGTATCATACAGAACGCACGTACAAGTATATCAACGAAGTGCGACGGAAACAAGTACGAGTATGTGCTGAGATTGCCATAGAATGCATGGACAAGGAGACCGTACAGAATTCAAGGTGCCAGAATGTGTAATCCCTTGTAGTTATGAATCTAGTGTATACAAAGGAAGTTCCAAATCAAAATTATCAAGCATGTTGTCATTATGGAAGGTATGATAACATACTCACGGTAACTTGATTAATTTCAGTGATATCTGGCACCTTCAGCTTCATTTTTTGTTGCAGACCTCAAGCTCAAATGAAGAAAGGTCCCCAGATCAGGATAGACCTGCGGCATCTGATATCATCAGTAGGCTTCGTGAAACAGAAATTACTTCAACCTGGTCATCACTATGGCAGGTATGATATCTGGTATGCCAAGTGTTGTGCAAAAAACAACACATGCGTAGGGGACGTGGTAATTAGCCAGCCACTACTATAGCACCAAGTTTTGCAGATAAATAAATTAAACCCTTCTTCTTTTAGGAACTAGTAATCCACTGATCTAACCACTACACATTGTTCTTTTCAATGTTTTTTACCTTTACAAAAAAGTCTTGTACTTAGTGCGGAATACATATGATCTGTCTGAACTCTTATATATAGTGTATAAGAAATTTCACTTCTGAATATCACAAGCACATAGCCTCTCGGTCGATTTGGTAGGCCTTTTGCGGAACATAGAGCAACATGTTCTTGGGATGTGCCACATGAACACCATGACAGTTCAGCCCAAAAGGTAGCACGTTGGTTTTTACTGGTAAAAAGGGGGAAAGAAGAGATTTGACACGTGGGTATCTCCATAACTCTGAGATAATTGCAACACTATCTATCTATCATCATATACTTAAAGTAGAAAACAACCTCGAAGGGAATAGGTAGATAAGTTAGAAATTCTAAGTAAAAACTAAAAAGCTGAACATCTAACAGTGGGATTAGTTACTAATCTAATCACAACCAATGGATCTTCATAACTAATAATAGAGGTGGAAAACCCAGCTTATTACAGGTCGAAGGACACAAAAAAACTATATGTAGATTATCATAGTATATCCACTGGGGCTGAGAAATGTATGACAGTTTGTCCTGCCACTCCTGGGTTATATGTGTTGTTGCAGATAAGTGCAGGGTCAACCGGGGCTGAGCTGCTCAATATCGACCGTCGCGTGCTCTGCTTTCCCTTCAACGCAGAGGATGAAGTTGAAACCAGTTGCCTACTGAACCTAACCAATGTGGAAGACTGTATTGTCGTCTTTCAGATTGTACCACAGTTTGCAGAATTTTATCGTTTCGAGGGTTTAAGAGGCTTTGGTACTGTGCAACCGATGGAGACTCACGTTGTGAATATCATAATACAAGGGCCACAAAAGCCACCAGACACGGGCATATTTAACATAGTGACTGTCGCTATGAGGGGAGAGATGAAGGGTGGGGACAGCAGCGAGATGAACCATGAGGAGCATAAGGTGATGATGAATGCTGTCATCTGCCCATCAAGTGGCACAATGAAACCTAAGGTGAGTTCAGTACGTGTAGCGAAAAAAATTTAATCTATGTATTCTACATTGATATTAATTATTTAATTAACCATGGTAATGGCATGGTCGATTTTTGTGATCTTCAACTTTTTTGGTTGTGTCAGATCCTATGCAGCCGAGACAAAATTGAGTCAGTTCGTTTCATAGATGTGCATCCTAGGGAACCATGGTGAGTAGAAAATTATTACAGTGCTGGTCTTCTGTATGGAGATGTATCATAATGGGGTAAGCATATTTTACATGTGATTCATACAATTTTGTGTCTTCACATAGGATCTTGATGAGTCATGGGCTGAAAGTTTCCATCTGGAACTACCAGACACAGGTAACAGCACATATTTAATGCCAACACACACACACACACACACACACACCTTGTTTTTCATCATAATATGTTTTTCCCCCCTATGAGATGACCTCACAGATAATTTACGGCAAATGAGAATGGAATAAATGTGGTCATTGATGCGCAGGTAATAGAGAGAGTGTTTAAAGCGGCAAGGAAGGCTGCTACCAACATGACACAGTCGAGGTTAAACCGGTTAAATTTATCCCCAACACGAAATGGATTGTGGTGGGGAATAGTAGTGGTCACATCTGCGTGATCAGGTTTGATACAGGGGAGGAAATAAAGAATTTTGATGCTCATGATGGCAATGCTATCGAATCGTTGGCAGTTCGCTCAACTCAAAAGCTCCTGCTATCGGCGGGTAATTCTGGCATGATCAAGCTATGGAAATGGACAGATGGTGTGAGTTTGATTGAGCATAAAAAATATGACGCTGGCTCTCGCACTGTGACCCAACTTAAGTTTAACACAAACACTTTTCTTAGTTCTCAAGTGTCTGACGTGATAAAGGTTAGATTTAGATTTTGCATTATGCTATTTCACTTGTTCATGTCCTTGGGCTTAATTTAAAATTCATCTATACATACTTGAAATCCGCAGGTGTGGTCAATTGATGGTACCCACCCTATCGCCACAATACCTGCAAAATCACGGTCAAATGAATCGTGGGGTCTTTGTGCACCATTTGATTATCTTCCCATGGACGGTAATCGGAAATATATGATTACAGCTACAACAAATGGCGCATGCGTATGCCATCTCCACTGAATAACGATATGCAGCATTTTGATTCTTGTGTGCACTAATAATATCCGCATTAGTCTTCATAACTCTTTTCTTTTATGTTGACTTGAAACAGATATGGGATTTGCAGACAGAATGATGAACAAGGTTTTGCCTAAAAAATTGAGCAAGGTTCACACACTTTCTTGGAGAAGTGATGAAAAAATTGATGCAATCGCTTGCCACCCAACGCTTCCATTAATAGTTATAGTTACCAGTGACAGCCTGGAAACCTCGTCTCTTTGCTTTTGGATGCATATCTTTGGCTCGTTCTTCAGGGTACTTATATAGCCTGCCATTAGGATAAAACTTGTGACGGATCTAGGAGGAGTTAACATGGAGAGAGAAGCTACTCCCGAACGAAATATGACAACCAAGTTAAGTTGACAAAACCTAATAGTTTCGTTATCAGACAACCAAGTTAAGTTGAAAAAACTTAATAGATTTTCGTTATCTTTTTAACCACCAATCTCTCGGAACATGACAAAATCGAACATTATTGGACTATCGGGTTTTAAATTATTTTGATTTTGCAAAATTGAACAACTGAATAACCTTAGGAGTAACGGAAACCGATGCTTCAGTTAAAGAAAATCGGTTCAGTTCTCAGTTAGACTGAATAAGGCTAGAGAAAAAGAAACAATGACGAGTACAATATCACACCCTTCATCGTCTCCGCTTAGTGTTTAAAGGCGAAGACGATGTGGCACACCATGGGAGGGGGTAGGACTCAGGAGGGTGGCGGCACCGTTCCAGCATGGGAGCAAGAGGGTGGGGTAGCAACACGGCCGGGGGAGGAGGGTGGCACCACATGTGGCGAAAGGTGGGTACCAAGGGTGAGGAGAGGAGGGTGGCTGGCTGGAGCTTATTTGCCCCGGATTATTTGGATAGAAGCGTAATGATCCTGAAGTTTAATCTGAATAGGGTAACTTCAAAAGCATGCAACTCCTAGATAAAGACCAGATGTTTATATTGTCTACTTTTACTTTCAGATTTTGATAACTAAGCAATTTTTAGGTTTATGGTCCTTCCATGATTTTCTGGTTCATGGCCTTGCATAAGCAGAGTCGCATTGTGGTTGTTTGGCCAATAAATGCATGAAGTTATTTGTTCATCATTTCAGTTGATATACTAAAACACCCTTTTATCAATTTATTTTGACTAACCTCATTCTTAGTGGCCTTACAAGGTGTCAATTGAAGAATTAGAAGGAACATTAAGGGTATGAACAAAGAAAATGTGATACATAATTAGGGATCACTCTAGACATTTAAGAATCTTAGACTAAACATACAACTTATTATTTTTAAGGCACATGTTACTTAACCTACATCACCGCAGAATGTGTAAACAGCAGCAAGACTATATGGGTTCCTGCTTTTGGATCAGATGGATACACTCTCCTGAAATAGTTGTTGTGATAAGTTCAACGTAAACCTAGATCTGAAAGTTTGAGGAATTGGTTTGTAATTTTAGTTGAACTTAGTCTATTATGTTGAAGAATACAACTTACCTTGGACTAATGTTTACAGGCTTGTGAAAATTATTCACATTGAGAATGCTTTCGGCCGGATTAAAGAGTTTATATTTGTGGGCTCAACAAGGTAATTCATTTTAGTATTACTTTTGCACTTTACTAGTATTAACATTCCTTATTTACAGAAATATATTTTAGATGTGTGAATAAAAGTGACAATTGAGTGGGTAAAACTACCTTCTTCTAAATAAAGTAAAGTCGACGTATATTCTTTCTCTAGTTGTTCCCTAAATATATTGTTCTAAGTGTTGTGATTTGATTGGAAAGAAAGAATACCAAATGTTCACGTATGAATGTTGTAAAAAAATAAATAGTTCAACTCTCATGTCGAGAGAATTCCCAGTGTCCCACACAAAGCTTGAACAGATGTATTTGAAGAAGATAGAATTATTAGACATGCTGTGTCAAAGCAGTTGTAGACGTGTATGTTTTCAGCTCTTTTTCCGAATTGTATGTTTTCATCCGTATTGTCTTGTAATATTATTATTTACCTGATCCATACTTCCAACCTGGAACATCTTAATTATGTAGGCTTGTTGTCATATATGGGCAAAGGCCATCAAAAGAATGTATATATGGGCAAAGGCCATCTAAAGAATAGCCATATATACACAGTGCTAGAATAGAAGTCCTGGAAATTGATATGGAAACATTAGCACACCATCAGGAAACAGATAGCACACCAACAACGCCTCCACCGGTGAAGACTTCAGCCGAGACTCATGTGAGTGAGGATAAAGAGGCAAACACTTTTACTGGAAAAGTACATGGGGAGACCAAGCAGGGGCCGCCTGAGGTCCAACCGGCCAAGACTTACGGCACTGGTTTGGGTGCAGATATAAATGAACAAACTACCACTGGACAACCTGCAACTGAGGAAGATAAGACGCCGACAATGGTTCCACCGGTGGCGGTGGCTTGGGCAGCGAGAGATGCTGCCAGTGCCAAGACTTACCATCCGTACGATGCGAGTGAGAATATAGAAGTGGAAACTAGTGCTGAACAAGAAGCCGAAGAGCCTGTGGCCGCTGAAATGGAGAAGCTACGCCAAGAGAATGCTCTGTTGAGAGGAGAAGTCAAGGACCTGCGTGATGAGTTAATGTGTTGATCAAGCTGCTCGGTTCGCCCTCCGGTGCTCAACACGTGGATCAGCCTCCTGCTCCCTAGGCCCTCATTCTCTTATGATGATTTTTAGTGGTAAACTGTAGGTGATAAGATGGTTCTTATGGAGCTGTGTGGGTCCTGACAGTGCCGCAACATATAGCAGTATGCATATCCCTCTCAATCCAAATCTTCATTGGACAGACGTAAGAGTGGTGGGAAGTATCCGGACTGCAGGTCTTGGAACCTGCAACATAACGCCCTCGTCGACCATTGCTTTTGTTCAGAGCTTTGTAACAAAGCTGTTAGGTGACCCCAAAACCTAGCTCGCTAGCTCGGAAGATGTACTTAATCGTTTCATTCATGGTGGATAGCCAACTTTTAGGTCGAAGCCCCGTATTTCAGGCGACCATTTCCACATCAGGGCCCTGCGCGTGTGCTGCACCTGATTTAATTCAAGGCACTGAAAGGAGAACACAGCCAAGCGAACAATTTGTGCCTCCAGCTAATTGTATACTTAATGATAACATGGTATATGTGCAGTACCAACTGAATATGGGCTTGTCTTTGTCTGGATATTTGTGATATATTCCAAAAATATGAAACTGTGTCACCGAGTATGAACTCTCCAGTGATCTGCCAAGTATGTAACGAGGGTAGGGAAGATAATCACCTAGCGTTGTTTGATTGCAGTGGCACGAAAAATGTTTGGAAGAAGATGGGTGTCATTGACAGAATGAACCGAGCCACAGTTACTAACCTATCAGGATCAGCAATTTTGGAGGAAGCAATCAGCGGGACGGATGAATGCCAAATGTACCCGAACCATACTTCAATGACTGTTATTTCAACTTTTGGTTGCTAGTATTTTTGGTGGGAACGTAGGCTAAAGGTGAAATGGTCCAATCGTTTGAAAGATCCGCGCCGTCGAGTCAGACTTTGGCTCTGAACTTTTGTCGGGATGGAAACGCTGTAGCAAATCCGACAAAGAAGCATAATTGGATTCCTTTGTGTACGTTGATGGTACATGCTTTGGAGGGGCGGTAATATGTGATGATGCGGGTGAGCTAATTGCCACAAAATGTTTTTCATGGGCCTATTGCGGATGCCCATACCACTGGGGCTTTGGCTCTTCAATGAGGACTGGAGCTGGATCGTGTTCTGGGGATTGAGCACCTCCTGCACACTCAAACTGCTCACAACTAGTGGATCGCATGAACTGTAAGACCGGATCCCCATCACTGACGGCTCTGATTATCGACGAATGTTTTGACATTAGTCTGGAGTTTAGTAGTGTACCCTTCAACCATTGTGCACGAGAAACTAATGGCATGGCTCACGTGCTGGCCAGTATCAGTAGAGTTCATCCCCCAAATTTGTGGACGTAGAACCCACCTCCTTCTATCTTAGCTTTGCTGATTGACGATGTATCTCTATTTGATTTAATATAAAGCCAGTCATGATGGCATTACCTCAAAAAATGACTACAAGGAAAATTTTGCATAACAAAATAATTATTGATGACATCATCACATTTTTCATGTAACGGGACCCAACAAATCTCGTGGACCACAAAGATCCTAAGGCGGAAATGGTGCAGAGATTAGATTAAGGAGCTCATGAAGTTAGTGTTCTTCCACAATATCGTAAAGTTTTCACGGTCCTACTTAGTCGTACCAACATTCGGTTACAAAAATTCAGCATGCACAACCATCTAATTAAGGCCCTATTCATACAGTCGACCATAGGTTCTTAAAGGGTTAATCTCATGTTTAGTTTGTGAACATGCTGAAGTCAATTCTTTTTTAAAACATAGCATGAACACATAGCAAATACTTAAATCATATATGGACAAAAGTATTAGAATTTACAAGATTTGATGTTCATTGGTGATTTTTACAATCGATGCTATTTTAATACCAAATATACTTCATTTGATTATTGAATAAAGTGAAACACTAAGCATAATTGACTACAAAATGTCCATACATCTAAAATATTTAAGGCATAGTCGACTACAAAATAACAAACAGTCCATCATGCCAACGGTTTGATAATAGTGTTCTCATGGTGCTTTGAAGACAGATGGCACCTTGACTCTGGCAACAGTTGTGTCCTATGCTCAAATGCCCATATGGAATCTCCTGATCACATGTTCGTCACATGCATGTTTGCTGATTGATTTCTAGATTTTCATAAAATTATCTGGAATTATTATCAGCCTTGATACTATCTCTACGACTTGCATGCATTCAATGGCCTTTGGTTCATGGATTGAAATATCTTGAAGAAATCCAACAAAAAACTTTAAAAGATCAACATCCTAATTTTTCTTTGGTGTGGAAGATTCTGGGAGATACGCAGCTTCATTATTTTCAAGTGAAATATGTGTTAGTCCATCCCTTCTTGGACTTGTTATCCTCTGTTTTTACCTGGCTCTTGTAGTTTCTCTTGGTTTGGTTGGCCCTTGGCCATGTAAATATTTATAACTCACTTTCCCCATCATATAAAAATTACACAATAGGACCACATTTTTATGTGCTTATTCATAAGCCTAAGTAGAAACCACTATTATGATATTTGTTACATCGTGCGCTTTAGACATTTCTACCAAAAAAAATCGATGATACTAAAATTATACACCAACACATAGATAAAATGTGCATACAGCAATTCATACATGTGTCATAAACTATTCCATCGATGAATTTTGATGTTGCCATGTTTTATTTCCTGACATCTAAGGATATTCACTTCAAATTTTGAGGTTAGCATCTCAAACTAATATTACGTTTCTTAGAATTAAGTTTACATAGCTCAAGCATACTTTATATAGATGGACGTAAGAAAATGTCTAAGAAAAAGCACCAGAATTAATGTTTAGTGACATAATTAGATGATTATTTGTGCCAACTATTTAATGGAAAAGTGTACTAGTTAAGTTTTAAATCTGATAGAATAAATGGGACATAAATTTTTAGTACAGCGAGCCTTCAGAGGGCATAACAACTACATCATAGGTAGTTTTTCTAATAGGGATGTGATGCCTAATTATAAGAAGAAGCCATTATAATGTGCTATCATCGAGACAAAAGAGATTCAGAGATGGCAAACACTAATTCATTGACCCGCAAACCATAGCCACTGTCGAGTGATGATATAAAAAGATGAAACAAAGACAATAGTAACCACCGTTAGGTGAGTGACTGCCGCAAATGAGACGTAATCAGAAAATGATGTTAGCATCGACAACCAAGTAGCAAGAGCTTTTAAATGGCTCAACTCCTGTGCAATACACAACTAAGTGGCGCACACGCCGATGTTTCAAAACATAATTCTGCAGATAGAGGCAAGGGTGATGACAATATCAAGATTGTAAGGAAATGCATTGAGTATCTTCTAAAATCGCACGTGGAGTTCCCATCACTACGATTATCAACTCTCGCCAGCTGTGAAAGCTGAAATGAAGACCAAGGACATAACATGCTGAGTACATCGACTGAAGATATGTGCAAGGATCCATAAAAATGTGAACTTAGCTATTTTATATTTTTGTCAAACAAATTTTTTCATGTGGTAACTCACAAGTACTACATGGAGTTGTGCTTTGTCTTGCTTTTGTGCAACTCTGTGGACAGTTTGGAAAAAAGTAAGTGGGACAAGTTGGTCTTGCTGGAATACATAAGGGTGAAAATATAGCAAGGGCATGTGCAATGCCTAAACTTTCCTACTTGAATTTACTCTAAGCAATTTAAGCATTTCATTCAACTATTGCTTTTCATTTTTCTTCCCCTTTTGATGGATCTCACTATTGAGGCGTTTCCCATGCTCTTCTCCCAGTATTAGGAGATCCTCATGCCTTTCGAGTAAATTTATGAAAATCCACAAATCTGGCAAAAAGACCTTGGAAATGTCCAAGAGTGGCCCATTAAGAGTTTTTGTAAACTTAAGGGTTTCGAGACCATCTTCTTCTGTTTCATCATCACTATCTCCATTAGTAGACATTTCACATAATATAGAAGCGTATGAGGCGGTGATCATCCTCATCTTGGGAGCAGTCGAACTTCAAAAAAGGAGGCGAGCTTGGATGGTCTACATATGTCTAGCTCGGCGATCCCAACTTTTTCATTGGAATCGAAGGCTTCGAAGTTGTACTCATTCATAATGAAGTCTTTGACTTGATTATCCTCTTTTTAAGGCTTGATGCCGTTGTAGAAGAGCATTTTCTTGAACCTCTTCTCCTCCTCTTCATTATCGTCATTCATCTCCTCGGAAGAATTGTCCATGAAGTGATACAAATCGATAACATAGAGTAAAATGTTGGAGGATAATCTGAGAAACTATAACATTCGAGACATTCTGGTGTAAGGAAACTTGACAAGCGTGCACCACAATAGAGATAGGTCATGGGACTTTTATCTCATGCTACATTCACCTTGACTGTCAAACCGTCGCACCAAGCACACACAAACTAGATCCAAACTGCTATGTAACGTTGATCACTGGTTTCTCTTGTCTTTCAGTGTCCGAGTCCTTGCGAGAGAAGAGAAGTTGAGGAAGAATTAGCAGACATGGGAGAAAGGATGGAGATCTCCACATTTTCTATACAACACTTATAGCGCCAGTTTATCATGCAAATGGTACACAACACTCACAAACCCTACGCTAGTTCCTATATGGGCCGGCCCATGCAGAGTGTTTATTCCGTCACCTATATATATAATATTCTTTTTTTAATTTTTCAATTTCACATTTTTTTGAATTCATGAACATTTTTTCAATCTGTAATTGTTCTCAAATTCGTTAACCTTTTTAAATTCATGAATTTTTGGGGAATTCATAAACATATTTGAATCTATGAACTTTTTGCATGCAAGAACGTTTTGTCAATACGTGAACACTTTTTTCAAATTCATGAAGGTTTTTTCAAATTTGCAAACTGTTCTCAAATTTGTGAACTTTTTGAAACACCAAAACTTTTATTCAAATTCATGAACTTCTTTCACAATTGCGATCATTTGGCGAATTTCTGATTTTCTAAAATTTATATTTTTTTTCAAATTTGATAAAGATTTCGGAATTCATGATTTTCTTCCAAATTCATGATTTTCTAGATCCATGATTACCATTAAAAGTCAACTGGTCAGTTGTCAAATGATCAACTTTTTTTTGAGCTAAGTCAAATGGTCAACTAGTCAACGCATACTAGGATGAAAGTCAACTGGACCAATAGAGGCTAATCCGATGGGTAGCGCTATATCTCGCTTATAGTGAGACCTAGCGTGTTCTCGTGTAAGGCGCCTCCCTCAATGGGCCAGCCCAGGGGTGTGGGAGGTCACGAGCTCGTTTAAAAAAAAATCGTGTTTGTTATTTTCGTTTTTGGTTTTTCTTATTTACTTTCATTTATACTGCTAAATAACCTAATAAATGTATTACAAAAAAAACTTTTGATGAATTTTTTTGAAAAAAAGTTTACCAAGCATTTAAAAAATGTTAAATGTGTATAAAGGCGAAAAATAGGCCGGTCCAGGACGGGGTGAGAATGCGTCACGCGCGACCGAAGAAACATTTGTTGTAAACGAGATATAGCATTTGTGTTATCTGTACGCGACACACGTCCCCCCTCCTGACCGGAACGGGACGACAAATTTATCGGTAGTCTGGTTTTTCTCCCGTTTATTTTCTGTGAAGTTCTACAATTTGTTTTCTTTCTATCTGTTTTCAACAGGTTTCTGGTCTTTTTTATTTTTTCAATTTTAATTACTGTGATGTTTTTCCTAATTATTAAACTTTTTAGAAAAATCATGAAGTTTTTTTCGAAATTCATGGAGTTTTTCAAATTCATTTTTGGCCAAATTCATGGCTTTTTCAAATTCATAAACTTTTTTTTTCAATTTTTTTGTTAAATACCTGAATTGTTTCCATGTTCATCTTTCTAGAAAAGTCAAACAATCAACGATTGACTGGTCAACGACCAAACCGGTCGATCAACACTCAACGGGTCGACTGGTCAAACGGTGAAGCCGATCGAGTGCCACACCGACCCATTGCGTGGCTGAGGCATAGTTCTCATGTTGTGCCTGCCCATTAGACCTTGGCATGGGCAGCCCGGCCCAGACGGCCCGACTCGAAAATCCCGAGCTAGGCCGGGCCTGATCGTGCCATCGGGCCGGGCTCAGGCCTGGAAAGTGAGCCCGATGAATTGACTGGGCCGAGCTCGGGCTTGCAAGAAACTAATTTTCAGCCATGGTCGGGCCGGGCCGACCGAGCTTTGTCGGGCTTTTTCGGGTTCGGGCCCGATTTATTAGGCCCGACGGTCAGGCCGGGCCGGCTCGGGCTTGAGTTTTTAAGTTCGGGCTTTCTCAAGCCCGGCCCGAAACCCGGCCCGGCCCGAGATATGCCCAGGTTTACTGCCCATGAAGACCAGGTACGTGAGTACCACTTCGTTTCTCGGCACCGAAGGTGTTGTATATGGATATTCGGAACAAGCATCGTATACCAGCTTTCAGAGGGAAAATCATATCTATCACATTATGCGATAGAATGTCGCCCTAACGCAGACGCAACGATAGACTTAAAACGGCCTTTTACATAAATTTCACGTTCCCATTCTTTCAGTTTTGGGAACCTTGAGGTTCGTGAACCCCTTTTCTTCTTTTTTTGTTTTTTCCTTTTTACCTATTTCATTTTCTCTCTCTCCTTTTTCTATTTTTCTTTCTTTGTTTCTTTTTAAAAAAAATTCAAGAAAATGTTTGGAAATTACAAATGTTTGTTTGGAATTTAACAAATTGTTCCTGTATTTTGTAAATTGTTTAATTTTTATATTTTTTTGCTAATTTGCAAAAAGGCGTGGAATTTGAAAAAAAAATCACGGTTTTTGAGTAGTGTTAGGGATTATAACAAATATCTCATTTTTTTATTTTTTTTATTTTCAATAAAATTCTCTTCCTATTTTTAAAAGTAATTCACAAATTAAAAAACTGTTCTATTTTGTCAAAGTTTATTTGGAATTTATAAAAAATACTATTTTTCAAATTTTAGTTGGAATTTTTAAAATTTTTGTCTTTTTCAAAATTTGGTAACAAATTCAATAATAATCATACTCTTTAAATTATATACGAGTGTGTGAAAAAAATGGATTTTTTTTTAAGTGTAATCTTTTTTTAAATTTTTATAAAAACTTAAATGTTCATTTTTTAAAATTTATTATCAAATAAAAAGTGGTTCAAATTTTTTCTAAAGTTGCTGTGTTTGTAAAAAGTTGATCGGTATTTTTTAAAAATCGGATTTTTTTAGGAAATGTTTAAGAAAAGGGGGAAAATCGGGTTTGTGAATATAGGTAGTTCTATAGTGTTCGTTGTGTATTCGTCACCAACATTGACCAGTTGCAATGCTAGCTACATGCGTCCACCAGAGAGGGGTCTCGAGTTCGTTTTGTGGCTGACGCACTGCACCCCGTCATTCCGCCACTTGATGCGACACATAGGAGGTCCCGTCTCGAATCTCTCTCTTGTTGTTGAGGAAAGCCAAGTATTTATTCGAAAATTCGTTTTGGGTCATACTACCATATGATCTCATTATCTGATTCCTTGGTTCACATAAGGATCCGTGCGCATTGTTGTATATCCTTGAGTATTCCAGTTGGAAGCAACGTTATTGAACAGTGCCACTGCACTTGTCAGGTACCCATTATTGCTGGAGCCCACTATCATCTTCTATGGTCTAGACGTTTGCTCATGTTCATGTACCGGCAGCGTCCTTCCCTTTCTCCCGGAGCTCTTTCCAATTTATGTGCTGGAGTCTGTCGCAGCTTTGCACCTGCGTCCCCCGGCCGCTTCATCTGAATCTCAGCCTGACATGTAGAGAGATGATCCAGGGCGCCTTACCAATTCTTCTCCTTATCTTTAATGGATTGCAGCAAGACCCCAGCTCGAGTGTCTACCAATGGAGAACTGTCACGGACAATGCTCCTCATG
>CBMN010037989.1:0-14442 GCA_000582825.1 Hordeum pubiflorum
TTCTTGTCCACTCACCTTTTTGTGAAGGATCTTTTCCAATAGCATCAAGTACTTCAAGGATTGTGGAATACATGCTAACAATGTGCATAATGGTTTTAAAAATGAGAACCCCAACGAGTGTCACCGGGTCTAGCTAGTCCCATCTCTTGATTTAGCCCGCTTTCACTTTCAATCTCACCCATTTCAAGTGCTTCCAAAACCTTTTAAGCTCTAACATCTCGAAGCATGTCATGGCACTTACAAGAAACTCCAACAATATTAAGCAAGTAACAAACATGATCAAAGAACCACAAACATGGTTCATTTTTCTTTGCCGCGGCTATAAAAACCTGTGTATTGCTGGATGGGGAGTAGATGGGCTTGGGCGTTGTGCTTATATTGATTTGGGCTAAATATCATATAGTAAGAAAAATCGAAATTTTCTGGGTGTGCCACGGCACACCTTGCACACACGCTGGGTACGCCCATGTGTGATGAGGTGGCATGCTTGCGTGTTAAAAGAAATAGGTTAGTGGGGGCTATCTATTTGGATACATGTATGTTTGCATGTTGTGATGAGTCTTTTCTCGTATATCTTGCATGATGTTATGACATGCTTGCATGTTGAAATAAATAGATTAGTGGGAGTTGGCATTTTTTCATGCATGTTGTGGATGAGGTGGCATGCTTGCATGTTAAAAAAGGAGGGCTAGCTAGTTTCGGTCTTATTTGACTTTCCAGTATTCCTTTTTTGTTTATGTGTGCATATGTTAGCTTGCTGGTGTAGGCTCATTATGCATTTGTATCCTCTTGAATATATTTTAAGTTAATGAAAATGCCCATTATTATCTAAAATTTTCTAAAACTTTAACTTTCTGACCATTTTCTGAAATATATTCAGACGGGTGAACTCCCCCGAGGCAATTCCTCAAAAAAAAAAAAAAGTCCTTCGCTTCTAATAGTGTCTCCGCTCTGCAAGACAAGCCTAGTTGGGAAGATGGGGATGGTAATCATACAATTACAGAGCGATCATACAAAGTTGAAGTACACTATCCAATACTTCCTTCTATCCAAATTATTTATCGCAACAATGGATATATTTAAACGTATTTTTAATTCTAGATATATCTATTTCTATTCATTTATGCGACAAATAATTACGTACTGTACAGTTTGGCGCCTCCCGAGCAAACGATGAATTTACATTATGGAGTGGCAATGACAAAATCTACAGAATCAGACCACCAGCCGGGAGCTCTTCTTCCTAGCCAGCGCATGAGGCACGGTGGGCGTCTGCACGGAGCAGCTCATGAGGTAGCTGTAGCACGGGGGTATCTGGGACCTCCACGCCAGGGCCTCGAACCTCCCGCTCGGCGCCGGCCTCCCGGAAAGCACCTCCTGCAGCGTCATCCTGGGAGCACCCTCCTCCGCCGGGCGTGCCTGGTAGCAGCCGTAGGACACGAACACCTTGGACGTCGGGGCCAGCCGCCACAGGTAGACGTGCCGGTTCTTCCGCAGGAGGTCGTGCGGGTGCTTGCCGAACAGGTGGCGGTGCCGCTCCGTGTACTCCCTCATGTTTCGGAGGACGCCGCGCCATGACCGGGCGTCCAGGTTGGCCCGCAGCAGGCTGCACGCGATGTTGGCGCCGATGAAGGACCCTTTCTCCTCCGTGCATATGTCCATGGCGATGGCCACCAGCCTCGGGTGCTCCTCCGGGTTCGCGCCGCCGAAGGCCAGCGTCTTGAAGTAGTGCCAGTAGGCCTCCGGGCTCAGGACCTTGAGCCTGAGCGCGCGCTCCGTGCCCAGCCCCTCGGCCGCCTCCGACCTGCTGGTGACTATGATCCTGCTCCCGGCCCCCTTGCAGAATGCCCAGGAGCGCAGCCTCCTCCACCGCCCCTCGTCTGGAACCTCGTCCTCGGCCAGCTCGAGGATCACGAGCGAGCGTTTGTGCGGGTGCGTGGCGCGGCCGTGATGCTTGATCAGGCCGTGGTCTCCTGGGTCGTTCAGCTTCTCGTCCTCCAGGTCGTCGCCGCTCATGAGGAGGATCGAGGAGAAGTGGTTGCGCACCCTGTCGTCGTGGCAGACATGCTCGACGAGAGTGCTCTTCCCGATCCTGGCCGGACCGACGACGGGGAGCACGCCGGCTCCGTCGCCGCCACCCTCCGCTCCTCGCAGCAGAAAGCCGATGATCTGCTCCATTTCCCTTTGCCGGCCGAACATGAACCTCTCCAGAAGCAGGTGCGCGCTGTAGGGCTGGCGGCAGACGCGAGGATAGCCGTTGAGGAAGAGGACGAACTCCTTCATGTCGGCGATCATGCTACCGAGCCTGTCGACCACGCGCCGCACCTCGGCGCCGCCGTCCGCGCTGCCCGCGACGGCGAGGCAGAGGCGCTTGGCGGGGTTGAGGTTGAGCCTGGACAGCACGGACGAGAAGCCGCCGGACGGGGCCGGCGCGTCGTCGGTGTCCTGATCGCGGCCGCACGTGAGGGCGTCGAGCATGTAGTGGCCGCCGTACATGGCCTCCCTGAGCGCGTCGAGCTGGCGGAGCATGGCCTGGTTGGTGATGCGCCGCCCCTCGGCCTCCTCGACGGTGACGCCCACGCGCAGCAGCGCGAGGTGCAGCTGCCGGACGCCGTCCTCCGCGCTGCCGCCCTGCTGCAGGTACCGCTGGACCACGAACGACACCGACCTGCCGAGCAGGTCGCTGAGGATCGCGGGCAGGAACATCTCCATGGACTGGACTGTGCGGTGGGGTGGAGTGGACTGGACTGTGCACGCAATATTCCTTCCGGTTGCAGTTGCTTTTGGTGTTTGGTTCCGGGAGTTTGGGATATACTCCTGGCTTTTCTGCTGCCGGCGGCGGGTGAGTACATATACATCACGCGCATGTTCACGAGCTCTGACCGCTCAACAGCGTAATGGAATCGGAATGGGAAGGGAGGGGTCGCCATCGGAACGGCGGCTATGCACGTTGGCTCCTTTAATTGGCCATCACATCGGCAGGGGTCTGACGCTCGGCCGATGGCGATCTTGCCGGCGCCCAGGCCTTCGGCATCAGACCTATCCAGCCAGCCAACCCAGCTATTCCTAGCAAGTTGACACTCCCATTGCATAATTTGCACTTGCAGGACGAGGAACATGCATGCACCCAAGGCAGGCTTCACTGTCGCTGCAATTTGTCCCGTTTGTCGGGTGTGGTTGGCTTGGGACTTTGCATCTTCCTCCTCATCAATCAATCATCATGGCGATGCTCCAACCAATCGGAGTTTTGCTGCATTATTATTATTATTATTACGAGTCGGCATCGTCGGGCCGGCCGGAGTGACAAAAGGTACGGTCTCTCCTTGCGGCGGTGTGGCTTCTAGACGGACGGCAGGGGTGCGCACCTATTTTTGGCGGCGCAATCAGAGCAACAGCAGCGCGATGGCTGCTTTGCCGGCGAGCTCACGCCTCACGCCGCCCCTCCCGCTGAGGCTCAGTACACAAATTATGAGGCCCCATACACAAACGCACACCAAAAACAAAGTAAGAACGGAGTCATAGAACCAAGCCAAAATGCCACAGATATATATATTTCCAGCAAATGCTTGAGTACTAGTACTAGTAGCATACATCACAATCAGTAATCACTATTCACTCTACTCACACAATGACACAACTAATTAACATAGTACTGTACATCAACTGCATCCTGACAAACATACATACTATCTATTAAAAAAACACATACTAGATCAAATGCAGCTTTTATACTGCTCTTCCTCCTGCCCACTACGTATTCTGGTTCTTCTGCCCTCGCCTTTCAGCACACATGAACCGGAGCGTCAAAAAGTGCCATGGAGTAGTAATCTGAAATCCAGAACACATCATTGGCTTCGGCAATTCTCAAGCAATGTAATGGTTGATCCCTTAACACAAGTTTATTCAGGTGTTCACCAGACAGAATGAGCTATGCCATCAGACATCCACGAACCGAGCACCAGACTTGAGAACTGAAACTGTCTCTCGCTGATCAACAGAGCCGAGCATCCACGAGCCGAGCACCAGACATGGGAGGACCCTCGGACTCTGTTGCAATCACTGTGGCTAACCATGATTGCTCATCAGGATTTGCACTTCCAGGTGGAAGCTTCCTAAAAATCTACGAGTAAGCTTCTTGATGCTAGCAAAATCTAACCGAAGAGCCAAGGTTCACAATACTCATCAGTCAGAGAAAAACACATTC
Organism: Hordeum pubiflorum; assembly: GCA_000582825.1. Classification (NCBI taxonomy): domain Eukaryota; kingdom Viridiplantae; phylum Streptophyta; class Magnoliopsida; order Poales; family Poaceae; genus Hordeum; species Hordeum pubiflorum. The sequence continues at coordinate 4,205 of CBMN010037989.1, forward strand.
CAAGCGCCTACCCAAGAACTGAAACTTTAGCCATGTTTTCCCATCAACATCCCCGGATAGCTCAATGAGTATCAGCAAAAATTTCCAATGAGACACTGCCTTGGTGCTTCAGTATGATGTTATCCTCAGACTGTCACCTTTTCGTCATTTAGGTTGTTCTCTCTGAAGAATGAGATCAAAGGGTAGTGATTGCTCAAACTATATATCATCACAACAAACATGCTCGACTAGGGTGTTTTTCCTGTCTTTTCTTGGACCAATCATTGGAAGTACATACAGGTCTTCAGTGCCAAAAATCATATGTTTGGAGCAAATACTTGAGCAACCATTCACATCCAATCGGGGAAAATGAAAAACCTGGAAAAAGGCTAGTGGCAGATTGGAGGATAGTTCCCCAGAAAAATAACAAACTCCTTCAAGTCAGCGATGGCCTTTTCTAGGGTAGCAATCATACCTTGTAGATCTTCTATGTTGTCACTACCAAAGAGCACCGATTTTCTATAGTTATTGGACAAACGGAGGCACTTTGCTGCATTGAACATAGATAATCCAGAGAAGTGACTCACCTCCTGCTCATCCCCTCTGTCTTCTTGAAGTGCTCGACATTTGAAGTTATCAAGCATATAGTGGCCTCTGTGCATCCCTTCTATTAATACCCCCAGCTGTTGGAGCATCTCTCGATTGCTAATAAGCCTTCCTTCTGCCTCCTCGGCGATGGTATGGGCTCGAAGAACCAATTGATTTAGCCGCTCCAAATTCTTCTCGACGTCTGGAGGCCGCCAGTATTTCTTGATGGCAAAGGATACTGTTCTGCTGACAATATCACCTATGACTACAGGAACTATTATATCCATTGTGGACCTCCTTCGAAGTTGTCACAATGAAATGAAATGATAACAGAGATATCAAGTGGTGGTGGTCTAATATGCCAGGTACGTCCAGTCTTTCTTTAATGACCTTCTTCACATATCACTGTCTTACCTTCTGCTAGTTGCTAGAGTCTCGAAAACTAATAAATATCAATAGCTCTTCTCCTAGTTGGTAGAGTCCCGGAACCAGGATCAACTAGGAGAAGTAGCGGTGTCTTGGATGTGGCACTTGTCTGTTTGTCTTATTACCGAGCAACAGCAGAATATCGAGCTGCTTTTATTTCGAGGAGAAGAACCAAGACAGTAGGTATACATCAGAAGGAAATGAACCCTCTACATTGCCTTGAGAGTTCAGAAAACTGCACAGTGTCAGTGTACTTACCACTATTTTGGACTATTGCGTCCGAAAAGGAATGTGAGCTGCGCTACAATTAGTGGCAGAATGCTCCTACGGTCTGGCAGGGTTTTGCCAATCCCTTTCGGGCTGGATGGATCGGCATCGGAAAAGGGAAGGATGGCACCAACAGACAGCAAAACAGAGTGGTGACTGGAAAGGGGCAGTTGGTAGTTTGGATGCCAGCAGAAATTAACATAGATCCTAATAATCAGACATGCTAGTTTTGTACTAGAAGAAGACCTCAAGATGGCGCAGAGTACGGTACCAATTACGAAACCTAGCAAGTGAAATAAGTAGCCAGAAATCCATCATCATGCTATATCTAGTCCTCTACACGTAAAAGACCTGTATTTTTCTCCTCAACACTAAGATCAATCTGGTAAAAATGCGGCAGCTGCCCGTAGCTACTAGGCTGAAATCAAAAGCTACTGTAATAGATAAATTGCAGTTTACATCTGTGGAAAGTTATTGACACACATTCTTATCAAAGAATGGCCCTGAGGTAGCGTGGTAGACAGATGACATGTTCACATCGTGCAACGCTCGACTAGTCGACTACACTGTACCAATAATTGTGCAGCATTTGTGCTCCTCTATGAAAGAGTCAGACATGCTACAAGTGGAACACTCTTCAAATAAGTAGATCAGAGCGAATCGAACATTACTAGTCACATAAGTCGACAGAATCAAGATGATGCCGCGACCCGCCGCGTCAGGTAAGAGACGGCAGACGAGGGGCGAACGCGCCGGGTCTTCGGCCGTCCGGTGAACCGGCACCAGCGACCACCATCCGGCCACGGCTGCCTTCGCCGCGCAGCCGCCCACGCTGGTCGCAGCCGCGGTCATGGGCATTTGCTGCTGCGGGGAACGGAAGAAGTCTGCGAGCGACGAACGGGCGCCTCTGGGTCTTCACGCGAGACCGACCAAAGAAGAAACCTCGCCTCAAGCGACGCGCTGGTGGACAGGCCCAGTAGCGCGTTCCTTAATTTGTTTTTCCACTTTTGTTTATATTTCGAAATATTCTAAATATATAATATATTTAAAATATTACTTTACATATTTTTTTAACAAAATCATCACGCAATTAAGGAATATTAATTTTTTCATACCATTCAAAAAGTTCATTCAAGGATTTATTTTTGAAGAAAATTTCATGAAAATATACAAAAATGCTCATGACATCAATAAATGTTCACATGTCTTAAAATATTTTCGTGAGATTTTACAAAAACGATAATCAAATGTAGATTTTTTTTCATATTCTTTAAATTCTGTTCTGAACATATACAGATGCTTGCACGTTTTAAAGAAAATTTTCATGACGTTTGAATTTTTTTCAATATGTGGTTTCAAATGTTCACTCTGTATTTATAAAAAGCTTAATGTGCATTTTACAAATTTTTAATATTTATCTGGATAAATATTCAATATGTATTTAACACGTGTATCTAAAATTGTTCAATTTACAAACGAAAAATGTTCAATTTGTAGTAAACAAATCCTACTATACTGAAAAAAGAAAAAAGAATAAAATGAAAACAAAATAAAAAATAAAATAAGAAAACAAAAAAATCGATAGAGAATAAACAAAAGAAAAATGGAAAAAATGTGTAGAACCTTTCCAAAACGGGAGAAAATCGGTAGAAGGATCTGGGAATCGGTTCTCAGAAGCTTCCCAAAACCACTTCTTCGTCCGCCCAATTCAGCACTCCCCGTCAGACGGGGCTACCCTAAGAATCGCAAAGAGCAATATATAGACACTGCAACTCGCGACAGAGTTGGGCCTTAATGAGCCCAGTGATGCCTAATTCTAGTCATCCGGTTTCCTTTTTTTCAACGAGTCGGATATCCTATATAGATTCTCTGCCTCAAGCTGCTAAAAAAAAAGAAGATACTCTGCATCTTTTTTCAAGGAGTAAATATATCACTAATTGAGGAGTACCCCTTTCAAAGGTCACTTCCACCTTCCAGGTTACCACTTGTCGCAACCTGTGAGTTTTACCTTTTTTTTGTAGATCCGTTCATTCAAAACGTTTTATGTCTTAAACCATGCGTCCAAATCTCGAATTGTTTTCATCATTGGATTTTCGCGTCGAGATCTTCAAAACTAGATCCCAACCGTTCGTCTCGGGGAAGGAAAACATGTGTTTTTTTCCGTTTTCGAGAGGCACTCTCGCGGAAGCAAATCAGTGCCTCTCGAGGAAGGGAAAAAAAAGATAACGCATTTTTCCGTTTCCAAGAGGCACCGTGCCTCTCGCGAAATCAAATTCTTGCCTCTCGCGGAAGCAAAACCGTGTCTCTCGAGGGAGAAAAAGAAAAGAAACGCGTTTTTTTCATGCCTCTTGCGAAAGCAAATCTGTGCCTCTCGCGAAAGCAAAATCGTGCATTTCAAGGAAGGAAAAAAAATATGAAAAACGAGTTTTCGTGCCTCTCGCGGAAGCAAAACCGTGCCTCTCGAGAAAGGAAAAAAAATAAAAATGCATTTTTTTTCGTTTTCGAGAGGTATGGCCGCGCCTCTCGCGGAAGCAGGATGAAAAAAAAAAGTATTTTTTCCGTTTCTGATAGGCACGTCTGTGCCTCTCACGAAAGCAATGCCTCTCGAGGAAGAATAAAAAAAGAAAAATGTGCTTTTCACACATTTTTTCGATGTTTTTCATCCAAAAGCTAAGAAAGACCTCTGGAAAACCAAGAAGCCACCCCCCCACCACCACCACAAAAAAAACCCTTCTAAAATGCCGAAAACGCATGCGGAAAAATAAAATAAATAAAATATGAAGGGAACGTCTAAAGCGCGACACGTGACGGCGGCTGAGAGCAAGCCAAGTGGTGGCTGCTGAGAGTTATCCTTGAAAGGCTCCTCGAAGGAACGTCGTCAATTAGTTGCTCCCTACATGTTACCATTAATTTATTTGTATTGCCTGAAAACTGAGAGTTGATTTTTTTTGCTTCCGGGTTCCATGAAGCCCTTTATTTCTAAACATTAGAAAAAAAATCAACCTTTTAAGTTTTAAAAGAATCTAAAAAATACCCAAGTACTTATTGATGTATACTAGATGTGTGTGAAATTTCATCACGAAATACATTTTTATGTGGCCTGAAAAAGAAAGAAAATCATGTGTTTTATAGTGAATAGTACATGTGCTAGAAATACGTAATTTTGTCCTTTTTGTGTAGGTCGCATAAAATGTATTTCAACATGAAACTTCGCACACAAGTAGTATAAATCCATTTGTATATGGGCATTTTTGTCAGAACTTTTTGATACTTAGAATTTTGAATTTTAAGTTTTCAAATAAAAGGCTTCATGGAGCTCAAGCTCCATTAGGCATTTCCGCTGAAAAGAAACTTAGTTCTATTAACACGTAAATGTGCAACCTCAGCATGTCATTATGTATGGAATAAAATCCCACCTCAGCATGCAACTATGGATGTTTTTTTTTCTATTTTATTATTCTACTTATATATTCAATAAATTTTGAAGATATGTGTTTAAACATCCCCATTTTACTGGCTTATGCATTTGCAATACTTAGCACGTTCATAGATATGCAAATTCTATGTCTAGTACGCACTCTCATGTTTAAACGTCAGAATGAGATTAATACTGCTACTGTTATCATCATGATTAGTTTCTGAATTAACTAGTAAAAAAATTCCTAAGTTCTATAAGCTGCTACTTATAGAAAGTTTTTATTCCCCAAAGCAAAAGGCCACTGCCTGACGGAGTAAAGCATCGAACGATGTTGTGTTATTAACCTAGAGAAATGTTGTTTTCCTTGGTGCACAGGCAACCAAAAGATATACTCCCTCCGGTTCATATTAATTGTCGTTGGGTTTAGTAGTACAACAATAATTAATACGGATCGGAAGGAGTATTAGATCTAGTTTTTTATACGGAAACGGTGGCATTCTAGAGATAGATCGCTAGCTTAAAACGAGGTCCACCAATAATATGAGCACAAGTCGATCTCAAAGAATATCATGTCATCTTCAACCAATTGCTTTGGCACAATCCGATGGTGCCCGTGCAATTGAATTGTCATAGTCATGCAAATACAATCACAGCTCCGCCGAAAGTAACATGTATGCGGTTAAACTTCAAGGGGTGCAACTGCAGCAACACAAGAAAATACCGAAACGCATGCAGGAAATTCAATGCTACTACCAATTGTTATAATTCTCTGTTTTCAGAAAATATTCATGTCACCATCGGCCAACTCCAATATCATCAGCATTGTCCATCTTATCGGAATACTAAAGCTGAGGCTGATGAGAGCCGAGCAAACTTGGCGCCTGCCATCTCATCAAGTATTTTACAGCTTTTTTTCAAGTTAATTCACCTTTGCGGTGCTACTTGGTGTTACAGAAACAGTTTTAAATCTCATCAAGCTGTATGCACCAGGTGTTATAGAAACAGTTTTAAAAGGAAGATGTTTGCTTCTCCCAGGAAATAAAGCCACCGAGGTCGAGGGTCTAATGATTCGCAAGACTTCAAAGACAAAAATAATAGCAAATACATAGGGATCGGACGTCAGGACACACTGAATTCTAGAGAAAATAAAATAAAATCATGAAGTTAGAGCGAATCAAAATTCATACAAAATAGTCAACAGAAAAAATCTCCATGGATTTTTCCATACACAGATCATCCAAAACGATACAGGACGTATATAAAACCTAGCACTTGGAGTGAACACTCAAGGATCCCGTACCAATCACCCACAGGATTAACTAAAACCATGTGCTTCTTGTACTATATAAACAATGAAAACAATGTGCTGCTATAGTGTTTACCACCTACCAGCTGCTGGTTTTCATGAAGTATATGTCATGCGTGATCTGTTTTATTTCGTAGATGCTATATGGAGACTTTGGTGTATCCAAAGAACACGACACATCCCATAAAAAAAAGAACACGCCACATCTGAAAATATATTGAGAGATAGGCAGGTATAGAACCCCACCCCCCCACCCCCCTTCCATTTGGAATTTGGAACTGCAGAAAGAACTAGAGCAATTTAATTTGCACGAACAGCAAATGTATTCTCAAAACTATCTATGCGAGTATTATAGAAATGTCGTTTCCCTTGGTGCTCAGGCAACCAAAAGATATACTCCCTCCAATCCAGATTAATTATCGTTGTGATCCATATTAATTGTCGTTGGTTCAGTACTACAACGACATTTAATATGAATCGGAGGGAGTAGTAGATCTCTAGTTGTATACGCTAACGGTGGCATTCTAGAGACAGATCGCTAGCTTAAAACGAGGTCCACCAATAATGTGAGCACAAGTTGATCTCAAAGAATATCATGTCGTCCTCGACCAATTGCTTTGGCACCATCCGATGGTGCCCGTGCGATCGAACTGTCAAAGTCGTGCAAATACAATCACAGCTCCGCTGAAAGTAACATGTCTGCAGCTAAGCTTCAAGGGGTGCAGTTGTAGCAACACAAGAAAATACTGAAATGCATGCATGAAATTCAATGGTACTATCAATTGCTATAAGTCTCTATTTTCAGAAAACATTTATGTCACCATCGGCCAATATTGACAACACTGTCCATCTTATCGAAATACTCAAGCTGAGGCTGATGAGAGCCGAGCAACTTGGCGCCTGCCATCTCATCAAGTATTTACAGCATTTTTTCAAGTATAAATTCACCTTGAGGTGCTACTTGGTGTTACATACACAGTTGTAAATCTCATCAAGCTGTATGCACTAGGTGGTACAGAAACAGTTGTAAATCTCATCTCCCATGAACTCCCAGGAAATAGAGTCAACTGAGGTCGACGGTCTTATGATTTGCAAGATTTCAAAGACAAAAAGAGCAGGAAATGCATAGGGGGTCGGACGTCAGGACACCTTGAATAATAGAGAAAATAATTTTTTCATGAAGTTAAACTGAATCAATTCATACAAGACTATAGAAAAAAAAACCATGGATTTTTCCATACACAGATCATACAAAACGATGCAGGAAAAAAACAAGCAAGGATCCCGTACCAATCACCCACAGGATTAACTAAAACCATGTGATTTTTCGATTTCTTTGTATATCAATTTTTAAAACTATGTGCTGCTATAGTGTTTACCACCTACTAGATGCTGGAGTATATGTCATGCGTGATCCGTTTGACTTCGCAGATGCTGTATGGAGACTTTGGTGTATCCAAAGAAGAAAATGACACATCTGAAAATATATTGAGAGAGATAGGCAATTTGGAATTTGGAATTGCAGAAAGAAGTATCAGTAATTTGTCGGGAGACGAGCAATTTGATTTGTACCAACAGCAAATATGTCCTCAAATATCTATGGGAGTATTACAAAGCATCAAGGATGCCAGTCTGAGTAATGATCATTGCATCTGGCAAAATTACAGGTACAGGGTGAACTTTCAGTTCAGTGCATTCCCACGGCATGCACGGTATGCTTCACCTTCTCCTCACCGGAGGCAGACCTTACAGTACTATAGCACCAGTTCACTATTCGAACGAAAGGGACATGACTGGACATCAGTATTACAGGTTACAGAGGAGGACAGTGGCATCTTGCTCGGCTCAATGTCTCAGATGGTGTAGTCTGACCACTGCTGTATGAAGGAGGTATGGTCCATGGACTCCCCAGGCATGTCGTCCCCCTTCTTCCCGCCGATCAGCCTCGCGGGATTCCCCACCGCCGTGCTCCTCGGCGGCACGTCGATGAGCACCACCGACCCGGCACCGATCTTGGCCCCGGCGCCAATCAGCACGTTGCCAAGGATCGTCGCCCCGGCGCCAATCAGGACGCCGTCCCCGATCTTGGGGTGCCGGTCGCCCACCGCCTTGCCGGTCCCGCCCAGCGTGACGTGGTGGAGGATGGAGACGTTGTCGCCGACGACGGCCGTCTCGCCGATGACGACGCCGGTGGCGTGGTCAAGGAGGATGCCCTTGCCGATGGCGGCGGCCGGGTGGATGTCGACGGCGAAGACCTCGGCGACCCGGGACTGGAGCGCGAGCGCGAGGGCGCGGCGGTTCTGCGCCCAGAGGACGTGCGCGACGCGGTGTGCCTGGACGGCGAGGAAGCCCTTGTAGTTGAGGAGGCAGTGGGAGAAGCCCGCGCAGGCGGGGTCCCGGGAGTGCACGGCGAGGAGGTCGGCGACGGCGGCGGCGCGGATGGTGGGGTGCGCGGCGAGGGAGCCGACGAAGAGGTCGTAGAGGAGCGTGGAGAGGAGGGTGGAGGAGCAGAGCTTGTTGGCGAGGTGGAAGGAGAGGGAGCGCTCGAGCGACGGGTGGGAGAGAACGGTGGCGTAGAGGAAGGAGGCGAGCGCCGGCTCGGCGTCGGCGTCGCGGCGCGCCTCGGCCTTGATCTGGGACCAGACCCAGGACTCGTCGTTGTCCGACTCCGGGGGCGGGTAGGACGGCACCACGGCGGGGTGGAGGGCCGGCGGGCTGTGGCGGCGCTGCTGGGGATCGGCGTGGAGGGGCTGACCGGCCGTCATCGTCGTCGCCGTCGCGTCGATGGTGTGTGGGCCGTTGGCTTGTGAGGGCGCCGTGACTCTGCGGTGCCGTCGGCGGAACGGATGTATAGGCGCGGGCCGTGTACAGCCACGTCCCGCGTGGTGGACCCGCCAGCCAGCAGCCAATGGAATGGAAGCTTATCACCGACCTGGGCCCAGTCTAAGGTGGTACACACGACACGAAGAGCACGAGCCCGAGTTGCCGAGAGCGAGCGAAGGCGACACGACTGGATGGCGTACACACGGCAGCACTGAGTTTTCCTCAGCAAATAAAAAAGCAAGTACGGATGGCGTACACACGGCAGCGCTGACTTTTCCACCGCAAATAAAAAAAGCCAAGTAGTAGGCGGCGGCCGGCCGGCGCAATATTTTGTCGGCTCACGCTCTAGCCGTCAAATTAATCATCCCCAACCGCCATAACTGATCAACGCTCGTTCTATCCCCTCCCGAGTCCACTCCTTGCTGGTGTTGTGTCCTCCTAGCAAAAACAATGGCCGGCGTGGTCCACTGGGCCGCGCGCTCGAGGTCATCGTCCATCATAGCACGCCGTCACCGCCCTCTGACGCTAAATTTCGTGTTTTGGCCTTTTTTAAGAAGTTGTTCGAGATATGATCTAGTTTGCAAAAATTTCGAGATCTGACTCTTTTCCTACCGCCAGAGGGTATGACGGTAGGGTATAGCAGCCTACCGTCAAGGCCCCTGGCGGTAGGAAATTTGGCCACGTCAGCGCAGCCCTATCGCCACAGGGGCTGGCGGTAGCATGTGCACCCCTATCGTCAAGGCGCCCGGACGGCCAATCCAGCATCAATAACAAAATCAACAACAATTAGTGGATTCATGGTGAGTAGTTCCTCGTGTAAAAAAAAAAGAAAATGGTTAAGGATACAATCAATCAATAAATTCTTACTTCTAAGCTCTATTGGGGACAAATAGAAAATATCAAAATAACAAAAAATAACAAATAATATAGTTAATGGTTCCAATTTTTCCTAAATTTGGCAGTCTGTGACTGGAAATCCTTTCTCTTTTCAATAGAAAGAGAAGTTATATTTTTTCTCCTCACGTTTATGTATTTATTATCGCTATCTAAATGCGATGACTGTTGTCAGCAAGTATCCAGTGTCCATAGTTGAAGAACTTCTGGATGTCTGGTGCCTCATGGTTTTCTAAACCCGATCTCAGAGCTGGTTATCACCAGATTCGTATGCGGCAAAGAAAAATATATTTTCTGGTTGTAGTTTTCGAGGAGAAGAAGGATTGAATCAAAGGGACGAGCAAAGGCATGTTTGGAATTCCATAGAGGAATCCGCAAGCAAAGGCCAGGACGCTAACGCTAACGCTATTGATATTTCTAGCGCTTGTTTTCATCATTCCGAATCCAAGCCATATAATTGCTTGATGCTCAAGAGTGCTTAGTTGGAAAAGAGTTTTCTATGTCGTTCAAACTAATGCTCGATTTAGAATTCTATAA
>CBMN010037993.1:0-15915 GCA_000582825.1 Hordeum pubiflorum
TGTGAGGATTTTATTTCTCACGTTGAAACACACGGGCACATTTATTTATATATACATGCTCATCCCACCAGACTACTTCCGATCTCAATCAAATTTAAGGCTATTTGTTAGTAAGGGACTGCTGATCCTATTTATTTCTACCGAGAACAACGAACAAGTTAAATCCCGTGACCATTCTTTATTCTATTTGTAAATTGATCTTGTTCTTTCTATATGTTTGTACAATGTTCTCGTTGAGGAGCGAGTAGGCGAAGCACATCCATAGTGTAATACTCCAAACATCTACTAAATTGCATAGTTAATGTTCAAATTTAGCATCTCATAACATGTCCAGTTACTTTCAACTATTTTTATTCGTATATGGTGATATTTGTAATGTACAGAAGATTTTTCATATATATCATGACTACTTTGTAATGTTTGCATACCGTTTCGGTAGGGCACCAGTTTCTGCTATCACTTGCAATAACATCAGTGAGTTAATATGTTACTGAAATTGTTGGTACCTCATCTGGTTTTGTGGGGGGTTAGTCTTATTCTAGAAAAATACCAATACCCACATAAAAAAATTCAAATGTTCTGGGATATATAATATATGTGTCATGTTTTAGAACTATATTGCAGCCATACTTGACAAGCCATTTTTGCATGTCAATACAACCTGCATTTCAGACATACTTGAAGAAACACCACAATTTAAATTCTTTGTCCATACAGGTCAAATTCAGGGCCTCAATTAGGAAATTGGCACATACAATTCAAATACTCTGTCCAGTTCTGGTCTCTGTCTTCTAGAAAAGCACGATGGTTCACAATGCATCAATCAGCTTACTTTCGGTGATGATCAAGACTCCCAAAATGCCTTTTTTCATGGTGAAAAGATGATCAGGCACACATCATTGTTAGTTTTTCTCATGCCATGTTTGGTCTGGAACTAAATCTGGAAACTTCATTGGAAGTTCTGCAAGTGTGCAACCAAACGTGTATGTCATACTTATGTAAAAGGGATGGTTTCTTCTACCAGATAAAGAAGTGATAATGGTGAACAAGATACTTTCTTTGGACAGTCTCCATGTCTAGAAGGCTGGAACGTTAAGATATTAGGAAGCGTGCATTTGTATAAGAGGTTATTAGAAACTAGTGGTGGCTCAAATGTGCTCCCCACGAAATATCAACCGGCGAAGGAATGAGAGTAGCGACATGAACTCCAGATTTTTATGATGTGTCGTATTTGAATTAAGGAAAAGGTAAGATAATAAAAATTATTCTATATCTTGATAAAAGTTTTAAAAAATACGGACAACAATGTACACACATCATCACGATCACCACACAAATGCATGGATAACACAACCCTTCTAACCATTCAACTATCGGTTGGGTTTAATAACATTCTTTTAGTTTTCAATAACATATTATTGTATTTGATGGTATGATGTGCGTTAGCTGATTATCAATAAAAAAGATGTGTATCAACCGCTTCATGCATAGTTCTTGGTTATTTAACTTCGAGAAAAGCATCTTAATTTTTTAAAAGTCCATGACAATGCACGAACATTCTACTAGTAAGTGTGGTTGATCTAGTAATGTGAAATATGTATTAATTTAATATGTGACACTTATTTTAGGACGGAGCAGCGAGTATGAGTTTGCTGCAAATCAAATGAGCCCGATCTGCAACATTAATCTGGAAATCTGAGTTAACGCCTGGTTGGTCGAGTCGACGTGGCCGGACCCAACCAGCAGCCGAGGAAGGGCAAAGCAGAGGCGCCTCACGTGACACGAGTCGTCGTAACCCACCCATCTACCCCACCCCCTCCACTCCTATCCCCCCTCTACGTTTCCCCTCCGAACCGCAGGCGGCGGCGGCGGCGCACCAAGCCAGCGATCCCACCCACCTCCGCTCCCTCCGCCGGCCGGCGTGTCCGCCCTCGCCTCCTCCCTCTGCTGCCGCTCCCGGTCACGGCGCACGCCCTCTCGCCTCCTTACCTCCTCCTGCGGCCGGTCGCGGCGGCATGGCGGCGTGAATCCAGCGGCGCGGCCTGCGACGAAGAGCCCGCGGCGAGGACGAAGAGCGACCGCGGCGGCGAGCCGTCGTCGACGGATCCCCTCCTACCTGCCCCTCCCAGTCCCAAGGTATGCGTAGACGGTAGACCCTAAACCTAAACCATATATATATTTTTTACATCTGCTGCTGAACCCTAACATGATTTGTTAGTACTAGCTGTGGAAACTCACCGGTTTGATTCGGTTTGGTTGAAGCACGCGTGATTGCCCCTCGCTGTCATGCAGTACCATGTGATTCTGAGGCTCTCTATATTTGTGTATGCTGTGATTTCGATGTAGAAAAGCTGCTGGAGTGCTCTTGTATATGGTCTAATTTGTAGCAAGTGTGCAGCTCATGACGAAATATCCGAGTGCCATGTTTTTAATCTTTCCAAACAATATATATAGAGGGGTAGACCATCACTTTTAGTCTATCATAGGTCTTGTGCATTCGATTGGTTCTATGCTAGCATGGGTCTTGTGCAACTGATTGCATCATGCACACACATATATAATCCTTCAACACAGCATAGGCCACACTTGCGTTGCGAATTAGTGCGCAAGTGCAGAAGTTTGTTTCCATTGCATCATTTATCCTTTTATGCTTTTATAAGCTTCATCAACTGATTATTCTCATTCTTATGTCTTGGAGCTTTGAGAAGAGGCTGCACATATGGAGTTATCAAAGCAGGGCCAGGAACCCATGCCAGCTAGCATGGGGTCTCAAGCACTCCCCTCTTCAAATGTCCAACCTACTCAGGCTGGGTATCCCACTGCGTTCTATCCACCCCTATCTGCTGGCTGGGGTGCACAGCCAATGTTCTCTGTGGGAGCTTCGGTGCCTGTTAGTTCATATTATATTGTCCCTATGAGTCAACAAACTGCCCAAGCTGGTGCTTCCAGGCCAGAGACTTCACATCCTTTGGGGGTGCAATCTGTAAGCAGAGTATCATTGAGGCCGCCTCAGCAGGTGCTGAATATTCAGACATCTTTGCCTGCAATGGCTGGATCACAGCTGTCGCCATCTGTTGCGGGAAAGAAAAGTGTTGCTTCTCCAAAGGTTCAGATGATGAAATCTGCATTATCTGCCAAGCGTCCTGCACAGAAAGAGCAACCATCAAAGCCTCAGCCTCAGCAGTTTGAATCTGTGAGATCAAAGTTCAGGGAGTCACTTTCTGCCGCACTCATTATGGATTCTGACCAGCAGGATAAGAAACAATCTGCTCAGGACCTGCAGTCTGATGGTTCAGCAGACCAGAAGAAGGTGGAGGGAGATGAAGTGCAGGATACAGTGATGACCACATCCAAGGATGCGAGTACAACCAATTCAGAGGCAGACAATGCTGATGTTGCTAAGAAATGCGAGGGAGATGAGAAGTTAGGCTGTGGCATAGCATCAGACATGATCACAACCACAAATGATGATACACAGCAGCAACTAAAGCATCTTTCTTCAGAAGATGAAGTATTAGGTCAAAGTATGGTCGCCACAGATGAACTCTTGCAAGGTCATGGCCTTTGTTGGGTTTCTGATTTTGCTGCTGGGATGCCTGAACCTGTGACACAACCTAATTTAAAGAGGGACAGGACTTCTGATATTGAGCCTGGGGTTACGGGCAATTTGACAGAGTCTGAATCAAAAAGAATAAAGTCCACAGACGAGGCAGCAGCAGAGAAGGGTAGTATGATCCAGAATGCTGAAAGTTTGGCATTTAGAATTGAAGAGGAACTCTTTAAACTGTTTGGTGGAGTGAACAAGAAGTACAAGGAGAGAGGCAGATCTCTTCTGTTTAATCTAAAAGATAAAGGCAATCCTGAGTTAAGGTCGAGGGTCATATCCGGAGAACTTGCACCTGAGCGCCTTTGTTCAATGACTGCGGAGGAACTTGCTTCCAAAGAGCTCTCAGAGTGGCGGTTGGCTAAAGCCGAAGAACATGAAAAAATGGTTGTCCTTCCTAACACTGAAGTTGATGTCAGACGTTTAGTGAGGAAAACACACAAAGGAGAGTTCCAAGTTGAAATAGAAGAAACGGATGGTATTTCAGTGGAGGTTGAGCTTGGGGGTAATGTTCTATCTCATGTTCCATCAAAAGCTGTTGAAAGTGAAACAAAAACCAATGATGAAACAATTATGGATGATAAAACTGGTGTAGAAGTTAAGGACAAGGGTTCTGATGGCATGTCACAAGATGAGGATAGTGGGACAGGTGACAATGATTCATCAGACAATGTTGAATATATGGAAAATGAGAAAGCAGATCTTATTGATGAACTTATGGTGGATGACTTAAAAGACGCAGAGAATCTTCCACCGATTCCTTCACTAGATGAATTCATGCTGGGGTTAGATTCTGAGCCACCTTTTGAAAATTTGTCAGTTGGGACACCGCAAAAAGATCTCAGTGATTCTGATGAACCTAGCTCCACCTTGGAATCCGAGAAACATCCTGAGACAGAAGATAAGCAGTCTGCACAAAAGAAGACCGGATCTGAATCAGATGTGCCGGCTTTACAGGGTAAATCGGAGTCCAAGTCAGAATCACCCAAACAGAAGTCAGAATCACCCAAACTGAAGGTTGGTTCAGAGTTGGTTCCTGATGTGCCGCGCGATGGAGAGTTAACCAAATCCTCCCCTGGGAAAGTCGAATCTAAAGAACCTGCTGCTTCTAGTGCTAATATCTCGAATCCTGTTTTGACTATGAACCATAGGACAACTGCTGTTCCTATGATTCGTGAGAGTATATGGGAGGGTGCGATTCAGCTGACTCTATCGTCACTCACGAATGTTGTTGCCATTTTCAAAAGGTTTGTTTCGTTGGAGAATTGTTCGGTTGTTACCAACTTAGCATGTCCTGTTGATCTAATCACATTCACTCTTCATTTTCATCATCTTAAAACGCCTTTTAATTACCTTTAGTTATCATTATGTATGTTGCATTCCTGAACTTGTTTGATGCCACTGTGTTATGCTATGTACCGTCAGTTTTCTAATGGCACGGGTGGAAACCCACTCAATTAGGTAATATAAGTTATTGAAATGGGACAGCTTCTATAGCACTATGTAGTTCATGAGTTTCTGGAAAAGGATTTACCTCACCATCTACACCTTTTCCCACCACAAGCCGTTGGTGTTAGAAATCAAATACTTAAAACTAGAGTAAATCCAGTCACTCTGTGTCATTGGTTCGTTCTATCGGCCCGTGGTGGTCTTTGGCCAGCCTCTGAACCATTCTCTCGAATGTTCACCTGCAAGCTAGATTATTTTCTATTATCGCTCACAAGATGTTGTCACGCGCTATTCTGTAGAACTGGCAAACCGTTGCCATTTTCCCCCAATTGCCATGCAGTATTAGAGATTCTAACTGAAGAATGCTTTTTTTTTTTTGTAAGTGAGAATGCATTATTGGGTACTGGGCTTATGTATATATCCTGCAAATAGTTGCGCTTATGTGCATTTTGAATTCGGCCTGTACCAAGGAATTCTTGTCTACCAAAAATGGTTGCGGTTCCTGATTAAAATATGTTCGGAGTTCTCAAAGGAGTCAAAAAAAAAAAGTCTGGTGAAAAAGAACAATTGAAAGCACTATATGTAAATATGCTATGCGAAATTATTATACTCGGGCAACTTTTGGACTGCATGTTTGTAACTTATGTAGATATGTTAATAGTGCTAAGCAATTGTGAAAAGACATGCTTAACATGCAAAGCACATGCTAGTACTTGCTAGTACAATTAAGGAAACACCAGTTGCTTGGTCTCTCACCATCTCACGTGTGGAAGTTAAGTCATTGCGCATGATCTGCATGAATGAGAAGATAAATGTGAGCGTTAGCTCCTAAACTAATGAATATGGACTGCTGTTTGGTTACGTGCAACCTTATTCTGTACTTCATATTTTTATCGGTTCTGACATATCTTAAAATTTCTCTTGTACAGTGGTGAAAAGCCATCTGGGAAAGAATGGAGTAGCTTAATGGAAATCAAGGGGAGAGTTAAACTTAGTGCTTTTCAGGAATTTCTTGAACAACTTCCCAAATCTAGGAGCCGCGCTATAATGGTAATTCTGTTTTGAATGCATAATTTGTTTCTAGATGATGTTCTTACTGGAAAGATTATGGTTTTACACTTTTATGCTGGCTTCTTTCCATTATGTTGTGGATAGTAGATAACTCTCCATGTTATAATTGTGATCCTTTAAAGTTTCTACCTTGAAATGGGTCCTAAACTGGCAATATTTCAAAAAGTAATACTGGTACAATGGCATATGTCATGTTTTTTGAGATTTTCATAATAGTTAGATCCACTGATGTTTAGAGGCAGGGACATATGCATGTGTGTTGGTACTTTTATGCTTGTCCCCAGAAAATTTTCATAGCAGGTGCTCAAGAAATCCATATCTGTACGTACTTGATAATGTGTATACTTCTCAAGCTAGCTGGTACATATATTTTGAATCAGAACAATGTATGTACTTGTAATTGTTATTGTGCTTAGTGTCTACAGTTATTATGCAAGCCCGGTTGAATTATTTCACTAGATAGCTTAAGAACTGCAAATAGTGTTTTATTCCTTGTAGTGTGTGTATGCCCACTGAATACTTGTTAATGTCTACATGTACATAGTTAAATTCTGGGTTCTGTGCTGCATGTAATTCTCTGTTCCGCCATTGAGTATCCCTTCCATCTGTTTTAAGTACCTTCTACTGCTACTTTTATAGGTAACTGAGCTGTGCTGGAAGGAGGGTTCTCCGGAGAGTGGCCGCCAACATCTATCGCAGGTTCCTTTTCTAAGTCTGATCACCAATCATGAGCTTAGCAGAGGTTTGATGATTGTTTTCACTAAATTGGCTCGTTCTTTTGCAGACAATTGATTCATATATTGCAGATGAGAGAGTGGGATTAGCTGAGCCTGCAGATGGACTGGAGCTGTACCTGTGCCCTCCTCAGGGGAAAACTGTGGAGATTCTCTCCCAGCACCTGCCAAAGGAGCACTTGGGTGGTCTCGCTGTGGCAGAAACGTCGATAATTGGGATCGTCGTCTGGCGGAGACCCAGCGTTCCTAGGGTGTCTTCCCATCAGAGGCATGATGGTTCCAAGAGGCAGTCGGTCCCAAGGAAACCCCAGGTTACCGCTTCTACTTCGGCCCATAGGCCCTCCGTGCCCCAGAACTCACACGGCGGGCCACCAGGTTTTCCCAGCCAGCGCCACCACCAGCACCAAGAGGAGGATGTAACCGATGACGATGTGCCCCCGGGCTTTGGGCCTGGTGTTGTTGCCCGCAGGGATGAGGACGATCTTCCTGAATTTAATTTTGTTAACCCTGGTGCTAATGTAACGACGCATGCCTTCAAGGGCCAACGGCGTGTAGCACCGACCTCTGCTCGCCCAGTAGAGCAAATGCGGGAACTGGTTCAGAAGTATGGTAAAAGATCATCTGTTGAATCGCGTCCGTGGGCTGAAGACGACGACGATGATATACCAGAGTGGAACCCCACCCAGCAAAGTAGGCAGCAGCAGCAGCCATTCACACCCACCCCGCAACAACCACTCCCACCACCACCACCGCTCCCGCCCATGCAGCAGATCCACCATGCGTACCAGCAGTACAACCCAAATGCAATGCAGCCTCTCCTCCCCCAGGTTGCAATGCAGTACAGCCTTAGTAGCCAGCAGCAGCAGCAGCTTCCTTTAGTCCAGCAGCAGCTTCAGCCTTCGCAAACATGGCAGCAGCCGCAGCCTGGTGCCTGGTGGCCGGCGGCGGCACAGCAGGGTGGGGCGGCGGCCGCCGGTGTCTCTGCTGTTCCAGCGCCCCAGTATGGTGGTGTGATGATGCCCAATGGTAGCGGCGCCCAAGCTGGGAGTCTAGGTGGCGCCCCCTGGGGACAGAGATAGAAAGCAGCTTGTAAAATTTAGCCCTTGTTTTCTTTGTAGCTGCCAGCGTCAGTTTTAGTCTTGGTTTCTTTTACTCCCTCTTTTAGCTTACAGATTCGTGTAAGTATGTGTACACCCCTCCTGTACCCCTCCGAGGATGTAACCCTTTTTAGATGGCTGTGGGTTGTATTTCGTAATAAACATCATCATAGGATCTGTCATTCTGGACCCTTGCTCTCTCTGGACAAAGACATTCTGTTTGTCGGTCGGCGGCGCCGAGCAAAAATTTGGCAATAATGTTTGGACGCGGAAAATAAGTTGTAAACGGTTTGAAACTCTCAAGTGACATTTTGATGCACTCGGTTTAATAATAATATTAGTGAATTATTACTCTGGTCTTCCCATGATGGTTGAGGCAAAAGCCGATGGGAGATGCGATTCTATTTTTGTGCCATTGATGTTCCGTACGACATCGGTTGGTGGATGGGAGCTGTCGTTCCCTGGTCTCTGCCGTTGTTCCGTCCGGGCATGGTGGGCTGTTGAACTATTCCTGACCTTTTGAAAAAGGCTGCAGAATATCCCCCTGTTTTCATTAAGCTTATCAGCACATTTTATCTGCAAAAAAGAAGAAGCTTGTTAGCACCTTTTATCTGAAAAGTGGCACGTCACCTATATTCCAAAATATATAATGAGGTTAGAGAAGAACGTACCGTCAAACCTTTTATTAGAAAATGTACGCAGACGTTTGGGCTCGCAAGTTTAATTATCGAATGATGGTACATAGAGCAATGCGGTGTACATTTTGTTACCTAACATAAGATTTGCTTGATCCATTAAGTAAGAGAGAGGAGCATATAATTTTCTTGCACTCACACACATCCCATATTACAAAGGTCGTTACTCTCCCGGTATTGATATTACCCAATTTGTTAGCTCCCGCCATAACCCGAAGTTTTGCTTCTCCCTCGATGACGCCAAAGATCACCGCTTTCAATGTAGATCAACCAATGAGCGTGGTGAGGGAGGTCATTGTTTTTTTACGATATTGCCCCACCAGTGCTTGACAGATTGCTCTGCAGCATAAGTGGATGTGTCAACAGTGTGGAGGCCTAGCCAATCCTTGACGAGGTTCCAAATCCGGATTGTGAAACAACATTTGAAAACAGATGCGCCCCGCATTCTTGAACTTGTTTGCAAAGTGGATAAATGCAACAAATTTGCCAACCGCGCCAAGCAAGCAAGTCGCCATCCAAATACTATATTGGACTGCAAACCAAGTGATTTTCTGCCTTTGGTGGGGCCCAAGCACCCCAAATGGAACATCACAATGTTTGCTTGTTGACTAAATAAATTGCGTGTTATATGCCGAAGCCGATGAGTATTGCCCACTTGATGAGTATTAAGTCATCTTCAACATCCTCGGGAAGGTGTGTGCCCTCAATGCACGATCAAAGTGTAATAAATCCCGTAGGTGCTCTATGGAGGTGATCTCGTCAAGGTTGATTTTGCAAACCCAAGCATTGCCCACCAAGACTTTAACTTTCCATTATTACACAAGGAGGCTGTATAGACAGAGGAGCGATGCCCTTTGACTTCTTCTAGTTGAGCCAAGGGAGTCCAGAAATGAGGCATGAGGCAGAGGCATGGTATCATTGCCAATGATGATAGTAGTAGAAGCGTATAGGTAGAGAGTCCATCTTATCGCATGGATTCCCCAAACACATCCATATCTTGCGGAACTCTTTCCTCTCATACCAAAGCCAACACAACCACAAGGCACGAGCGAACCTTTCGAGATCAAGCACATACAATCCGCGGGAACTATGTTGCACTTATTGCAAAACGTAGCTTCGGCTCGCCCCTGGTGCAGGGACTATTGGGTGGACCCAGTCCTATAGCCGCCGCATGACTTTTGTTCTCCCTATGTTATTATCGGGTTTTCACTGTTTGTATCCTTTTTTGTGTGTATTTTCTCTCGTTTCTATTTTCGCCCTTTTTTACTTTTATTTGTTTGTTTCTTTATTCGATTTTCATCGGCTTTCTTTGATTTATCTCTTTATACATTTTTCATACACCGTACATTTTTTATACATGCTTAACATTTTTCAAATATATGTACAACAATTTTTGAAATATATTTTCCGATGTCTATTGTTTTATACACATTGTATATTTTTGGTGTATTTCTAATAAATTTTATATACATGCTTAACATTTTTGAAATACATGTTTTTACCACTTTTCGAATACACATTAGACATTTTTCGAAAACACATTAAATATGAGCGGAATGCTCGGGTCTTCGCGCAAAAGAGTGCACCACCACTGATCTTACTCAATATCATCAAGATAGTGGCGCAGCTATGGGTCATGCAAAAGGCTAGGCATAATAATTTTGGGACAACAATCATTTGTTGTAATAGGGGTGGTATTTGTAACAAAACTCTATTCTCTTCTTAATTAATGGATGAGGCAATTCTTTCGATTCTGTTTAATATTTTTTCCATATACAAATCGAAACATTATTGGTATGATGCAAAACATGTTTTTAAATTATTGCAAACTTATTTTTACATAGTATAAACTTTTTTAATAGTGTCTAAAAGATATTTTTGAAACTCGTGATGTTTTTCAAATGTAATGTACATATTTCTGAATGTTACGAAATATTTTCTATAATTTTACAGACAATGTTTTACTTTTTTTTAAATGTCACGTACGTTGTTATGAAACACGTGAACAATTTTTAAATGCCATAAACAATTTTAGTAATGGTACCAACTTTTTCAGAAAAACATGCTAGCAAACTTTTTACGCTGCTTTAACATTTTCATATTCATCGTGAACATTGTTTTAAATTTTCAGTAAATTAAATATTTATTTTTTCAAATATATGTATTTTGAAGGTCTATAAACACACACACGCGCGCGCGCACACACACACACAGAAGAAAAAATTGATAAAGAAAAAGGAAAAAAATGATTTCCTATTCCAGTTTGAAAAAACATAACACACACACACATACACACACACACACCGGTTTTGTTCCCAAATCGGGTTTTTTCTTGTTCTTTCTTTCGTTTTTTTCCTTTCTTTTTCTATTTTCCTTTATCTTTAATTTTTTCATTTTTGTTTCCAAAATTCACAAACATTTTCTGAAATCCTGGAATGTTTTTTGAATTTCGAATATTGTTTTCAAACCGGGGTGAATATTTTTTGAATTCAAAATTTGTTCATAGAATTCAAAAAATCTTCACATTTTCCAGTTAGAAATTGTTTTAAAATCATGGAAGTTTTTAAATTTGTGAACATTTTTTGTATCTGTAAACAGTTTTAGAAATCTTGAACATTTTTCAAATTAATGAACGTTTTTGTAAAGCTTTAATATTGTTTTTGTTTGCGATCTTTTTTTTTTACAAATTCGTGAACATTTTTTTGAAGTCACGAACGATTTATGAATCCATAAGCATTTACCATTTCCCGAACATTTTTTCAATATTGATTTTTTTTGAATTCATGAATAGTTTTCTAAAAATTCGCAATTTTTTGAAATCCCAAAGAAGAAAAAAATTGAAAACAGGAAAAATAGAATGAAACAATAAAAAGGGGTTTCACACCCCACACATGGGTCGGTCTATGAGGACGCGCGGGGGAGGGGGGTGTTGCGTGCTGCCTTGGTTTCGGACGCGCTGGTCGCGATATAGGAAGTGCAAGCGAGCCAGAGACGCGTTGACCAAATCTCCCAAAGCTTATTTGATGAGTACTTCCTCCATTAAAAGAAGAAAAATTATTAAAATTGACCGACTGATTCTGCAGCTTTGTAAACCGCCTCGCTTGATTGACGCGTGTCCTGCTTGGGCCCAGCCGCGCACACGCCATCTCCCAACCGCTGAAACCTTATCCCCTCATTCTTTCTTCTCCCTCATCTCTTCCTATCCATCCGCATCTTGTTCGTCTACCTCAAAACGGCAGCAAGCCAGCCAACGCACCTGTGCGCATGGAGACACCGGAGGAGATGCCCGGCCACGCCTTGCTGCTAGCTCTCGCCACCCGGCCGCGCTTCGTCGTTGCTGTGCGCTGCATCGAAACATGCATCGGCCCGCCGTGTGCTGTCGCTGCTCTGTCGTGGTCGCACGCTGCGTTGCGGCATCCGTCGGCGCCGCCGCGTGTTGTCGCTGCATCCTCCGTCGCCGTCGCACGCTGGGTTGCAGCATCCGCCGGCGCCGGTGCTACCATGGAGCTCGCCAGGCAGCGACTACAGTGCATCATCGCCGGACCGCCGGAGCTGCATTGAAGCATCGTGGGGTCGTTGAAGCCTCGCCGGAGCTGCAACGAAACACCACCGGAGCTGCAATGAAGCGCCGCGTGAGTTTCAATGAAGCTTCGCCGGGTTGCATTGGCGCGACATGGACGCTGCAATGGAGCTCTGCCGGGGCTGAGCTGGAGCTCTGTCGGGTTGCATTGGCGCTGTGTTGAAGCTGCCATGCTCGCTGCTGCCGTTTTGTTACTGTGATCCAATGGTTAGCAGCGTGCTGATCGGACGGCTGGTTAGCCGGATGATTTCTTTAGCAGCCGCCAAAAAATATCCGTTTTCCATTTATATGTTTTTGAAAACTTTCCATTTATGTCACGGCAAATAAAAAAGAGAACATCCCATTTATCTAAGACACCATCAGAAGGACTTTTTTTTATGAACTGCCACGAGAAGAAGTTGAAGCGGAGAAGTTTCGTTGGTGAGTCCAGCTTGCCTTGTTAATATGCTTTTGTGTTCCTTTCTTAAAAAAAAAAAAAGAGGAGAGGATATGGTGTGTGGGGAAGGAAGGAAAGAACTAGACGGACCGGACTTCGTGCCGAGTCGGCAACTGAGCCCGCGACGAAACGTGCCCTCCGCTCCACCTTTATATAGGACGAGAGGAAACCGCCGTCGCCACCAGATCCCCAATTCCGCTTTCTCGCAACCCAGACCCACAAATCCCTAGCGAGTCCGCCCGACCCGACGCCGAAACCCCTCGTCGCGGCCAGTCAAGAGATCGGCGATGGCCGGAAAGGAGGAGTCTTTCTCGCTAAAGCCGTGCAGCGGCGCCAGACGTGTCGCCGAGGAGAAGGAGGAGGATGCCCTGGTGACGTGCAACGGCGGAAGTGCCCACAGAGACGGCAGCAAGAACCTGGGGGCCTTCTCGCTGAAGCCGTGCACCACCACAGGCACGGCGGCGGCGGTGGCGTTCACCGGCAAGGAGTTTCAGTTGAAGCAGCGCACAACCCAGAGCACAATCTGCTCCACCAAAAGGAAGGTGCCGACTGACGGCCATGACGACGAATATACTGTAGTACTTGCCGACTCAGAGACTACAGACATCAAAGTTACAGGAGCGCACTCCGAGGTGGACAGTTCCGATGACGATGATGAACCGGTCTCGGAAGCTGAGTTTGCAGCCTTTTACGAGGAGCTCAAGGCCGACCACGAGAAGCTCTATGTCGAAAGGGTTTTGCCTTTGAGGCTCAAGAATGCCAAGGCTACCCAGAGGCTTCTGCAACTGCAAGAACAATGTGAAGGCTGATTCTGTTCTCCAATCCAACTGATATGATCGAGGATTTACTAGCCCTGGCAGATTTTGAACTCCGCAGTCAATATAATTTGCGACACAGAAAAGACAAAATAGGTGTTCATAGTGTCAAATTTTAGGTTCTAGTTTTGAATATTCAGAATATTGTTCATGAACCATTTAACTCCCTCCGTTTTTATTTACTACTGATTGAAGTCAAACTTTATAAAGTTTGATCAAATTCATAGAAAACAATACGAACATTTACGGTACTCCCTCCGTCCCGGTGTACAAGTCATCTTACGAAAACTAAATAATCCCAAGACACATAGGCGCGGTGCATTAACTCACACCTTGTTTCTTGTTTTTTGACATGAATAAAGGAATCAACCAATAAGAGACATGGGGCGTGTATGTTTTTAATGACTTGAGACTACCTAGCAAGGCATGCACTGGTCATTTCATTGCATGTAATGATATTAAGGGCCAGTTCTTTTGGTAGCTTNTTTGGGCTTCTAGAATAAGTTGCCCCCTACCCAGTTTATTCTAGAAGCCCAACTAAAAATATTTTTTTAAAAGCCTGCTAGTGAAGTCTTAATTAGTAGGCTTCTAAAAAAAAATTGGTTGGGCTTCTAGAATAAGTTGGGTAGGGGGCATCTTATTTCAGCTTATTCTAAAAGCTAGAAAAAGAACCGGCCCTAATTAGCAAATGAACATCAATTGTTTTCCTCTTTGCCTTGGTCACGGTGCACAACGTAAGACGACTTATACACCGGTACGGAGGAAGTAACAAATTTATATGATGTGAAAATATATGCAATAATGAATCCAATGATGTATATATGGTAATATATTTTTCTACAAACTTGTTGAAAGTA
This sequence comes from Hordeum pubiflorum, assembly GCA_000582825.1. Classification (NCBI taxonomy): domain Eukaryota; kingdom Viridiplantae; phylum Streptophyta; class Magnoliopsida; order Poales; family Poaceae; genus Hordeum; species Hordeum pubiflorum. The sequence goes on from CBMN010037993.1 coordinate 14,339, forward strand.
TTTAAGATTTGACTTTAGACAAAACCTAATATGTGAACTAAAACGGAGGGAGTACCGTTTATGTGCCTTGCGAAGGACATAGGCTTTCATTTTCAAAATTAGCATTAGTTCAAGTTCCAACTTCCAGCAAACGATCATAGAAAGTTCCAACTTCCAAGATAGCATAGTATGACACACTCAAAACATTATGTTTAGTCTCAACTCTGGCAAGGAAAGGTTAGTTCTTCTCATTCAAGTAGATACGAAACATTTAGAGTGTGTTTTGGTAGGGTGCATGAAGAGTGCATAAGCTTAAAAAACCAATATAGAATTCAATTTCGACAGTTTAGCAAGGCGTATTGACTCACCTTGATTATGTCTATCTCATGTAAAAAGGCCTCTCAGCCATGGCGACTTGAGCATGTCCAAATAGGGTGCATGGAGGCGGCAATGCTCACCCCGACCCTGAAAAAATGTTTAAAATTTCACCATTTGTTTAAATTCTCAAGAAATGTTCAGAATTTCAAAATTTATTTAAATTTTCAAAAACTGTTCTGAAATTCAAAATTACTCTGAATGTTTTTAAAAAAGGAATTACAAAATGTGTTTAAATTTCAAAAAATGAACACAATTTCAAAATTTGTTTACATTTTTGAAAAATATTCAGAATTTGTTTAAACTTTTGAAAAAAAATCAGAATTTAAAAATTTGTATAATTTTAAAAAATGGAATTCCAGAATATGTTTATGTTTAAAAACATTGGAATTTCAAAATGTGTTTAAATTTGCGTTCAAGTTTTTAAAATTTTGTTCACCACCCAAGAAATTATTTCGAATTCAAAATTGTTCAACATGACTAAATACATGCAGGCTGCCTGAGAAAGACTTGGTTCAACATGTCTTAGTAGTTAGTACATACACCGCTACCAAACACACCCTTAGTCACATGCACACTAAATATACTTGCACGGAAAGCACAAATCTCTACCTAATAATAAAGCGACGATCGCTTCTGGTCGTACGTCGCTGGCGTTTTTGCAGAAAAGTCCCTAAGTTTAGAAGAATTCAACCCGCAGTCCTTTTTAAAGGGATATCTAAGAAAATGTTTCGTTGTTTACACAAAAAGCCCTGCTTTTGTTAGAAATCAACCCGTGGTCCTTTACTTACCCTGCTTCTCCGGCTGAACTGCGGGACGCGGCGGAGCTGCTTCTCCGGCTGACGTCAGATCTGCCGGGCACGGCTGCGCTACCCGCGAGCGAACGCAGGATGACTGAGAGGGAGAACGCACTCCGAATCGATCTTGGGCCTTGGATGGGAGGCGTGAGAAGGGAAGCTGGATCAGAGGCGCGAGGCAACATGGAGAGGCGCGTTGGGGTCGTCCATTGCAGGGCCATGGGGGTGCAGCAGGCGAGCCGTGTGGAGGCGGCCAGAGCTGCTGGTCGTCGGCGCCATGTGCTGAGGAGCTGCCATCCTCGAGCAGAGCAGCGTGGAGGCATGGCGGTGGCTGTGGACATAATCCAAAAAGACAGAGCCGATCTGAAGATACAGAAAAAAATTGGTGCCAGTGTTGATTCGTACACTCCATATGCCCACGAATTT